>LS484763.1:634383-660287 GCA_900490705.1 Pristionchus arcanus | reverse complement strand
ATGCAAACACTCCCCTCTCGATGAGAGGTACCTCGGCAATTTATAGTGCCAGAGGCAAAAGATCACAATGGTTAGTCATCAAGATAAGAGGGTTGAATGTCGATGAATGAAGAAAGAAGGGAAAGATTCTAGAGTCAATGTAATACGAGGGGTGAGAGTTAGCTCTCATGACAAGGGAGTAGAGCTGGAAACGCTCCTGCAATAGAGAGTGCGCGTGCATTACTCAAATTGCATGCTCAGCGCGAGGAAAGAGGCTCATTTTGAAATGTTAGCCTCTGCGGGAATGAATGGGCACCCGTGTCGGAAAATTGAGGAGTTGGAGTGAGAATGCTATGACAAAATGATGATCGCTGTCTTTTCTTTCTGCTATTTCTCTGTAGAACGAATGTGTTCGTATAAGTTTCACATTGTCTTAGAAATTGCCGCGTATTCGTTCTCGTCAATTCCTCTTCGAGGTCACTTATTTTAAAAAAAACCTTTCTGCAACCGAACGATCGCATTTCGAAACATGCAATTGCCTAATTTGTCCACTTTGTGCCAGCGTTCTTCGCTTACATTTCCCCAGCTAACATTTACGGTAGTAATCATTTACGGTGTTACCGTAATTTGAAAAAAAACCTACCGTAACTCTTTCGAATCGATAACTGACTTTCTTCCAGCGCCCTCTCGCATGCTCAGTCTCTCGCTCCCTCCTTCCGGGCTATTCGATTGGATTGGAGGATGGGTCCATGATGACATTGAGTGAAGGAGAAGTGTGGCAGAGACATGATAAGCCAGCCATGCAGGGTACGGTATCATTATCGATCGGGAACAACATTATCTGTTTATTTTACCGTACGCAATGACTGCGCAACGGCGCCAGTGAGAAGATCGATGAGCAAAAGCTAAAGTGTGCCTTGGCACTCCACAACCTCTTCCCTACCGATTTTATCCCTCATTCTCTCATTCAATCCCTCCATTCAGGCGCCCTAGTCTGCGCGTGCCTCGTCGCCTGCGGATTCGTCACTAGAGATCAGGGAGAAGAAGGAAGGGACGACGCGAAGAACTCCTCAGGAGGACTGGAGATACGGCTCGAGTCGAGGCTAGCGCATGGATCGGGTAAGGAATCGACTTCTTCAAACTAATGCCCCGTTGGTTTGCCGGTTCAGTATCGGATTTCGGATGTGTTTCACATACCGCACTTATTTCTTGAGAAGAGAACAATTGCAATTCCATCGTAGTTCATTCCGCACTAAAATATTTTGACAAAACAATTGGCGTTGCATCAGTAGATATTCTTTCCTCGGCTGGGTTGCAGGTAAGCCTCGAGTCGAGACCCGCGCACAGATTTTATAATTAATTGTTTTTCAAAGTTTCGCCAGCGTCAAATCAGCATGCCGATTCGATAGCGAAATAAATAATGTGTTTCGCATTTAGTCCTTATTTCTTTTAGAACGATTCAGAACGATAGGGGACGGGCTGTTAGTTTAATAAAACAATTAGAGATTGTCATTCTTACCATAGTCTGATTTCCGCAATCTACTTTCCCTTCTAGACACTTCTTCCATTCTTGCCGCCAGCTTCCTTGCCCGAGGATAGTGACTTGCCCTAGAGACATCTACAATACTAATCCACACCTGACCCACCTTGATCTGTCGTACACTACCACAATTCGTTGCAGGTCTCGGTTCCTCCTCCATTCTCGCTGCTGCGTGCATCCTCCCCTTAGTGTTCATAGGGGGCTCATACAGACTCTTACCGTGTTAATTCAATCGCCCCCTTTTCTTGTCATGATCCATCGAAATCTACGAACCGTCACCTTTCCTCACCCTATGGGCTCGTAGGGAGCCCCTATAGACTCGTACCTAGCCATACCTTCTCCTACCCTGATATACATAACGCTAGCTAAGTAACAATCTACTACACTTCCAGGTCTCGGCTCCTCTTCCATCCTTGCTGCAGCCTGTATCCTGGCCCTGTGGGAGATGAGTGGAGAGGAAAGGGACGATGAGAGGCTGATCCATGTGGTGGGAAATACTACATGAATTTAAAAAAATAAACTTGATATCTTCACAAAAATGCATTCAAAAAGTGATCGACGACAGTGGGCAATGTATATTTCTTAACATCCATGTGAAACACATTCGAAACGAGGTGACTCAATGGGAAAAATCAGAAAACGATGAAGAATGTTGTTTTGTGATGTGAACTTCATTACCGAAAATGGAATTCATTTTTGAAAAATATTCAAATTATTAAAATAAATATTTTATCATTTTGTCAGGTCCTTTACGTAGAGCAGTTGCTGACGACAGGCGGAGGCTGGCAGGATCAGGTTTGGCTTTTGATCTTTTGATCTTTTATCTTTTACACCCTCACGATATGTTACGTTTTACAATGTTATTTTTGGGTATGTTTCACATGCGCCTCATAGCTTGTCAAAATTTGAAAACTATTGATAGTTCGAACTAGTAGGGTTGAAATCATCCAAAAAAAAATCTTAATTTTCCCAGGTCGGCGGCGTCTACCCGGGCCTCAAGCTGGCCCGTTTCTGCTCTGAACGACAAACTGTTATCGTGCATTCTATTCCGGTATGTTCCTCATAAGAATAGTGCCATTTTTTCCAGTGCCAGTTTTTTAATAGTGCCAGTTTCATTTGTATGCGCATTGCCCGATGTCAGCAAAAAAAACGGAAAGAATTGTTATTCCAGCAAAGGGAGAGCTCCAAATATGGGCCTCCGTCTCTTCATTTCGCACAATTTCTCGCCTAGTCTAGTGACGAGAGACTGTGTAAAATGAAGGGACGACCGGTCACATTTCGAGCGCTATCCTACATGTTTTCCCCTTTCTCCGCTCCAGCTACCGATTAGTGATGTCAATTCAATACCCACTACTCAGAGACAATACCAATTAATTGGGTAATTGGTATTGGGTTGACCAATTAATTGACTTTTATTCCTCTTTTCCGAGGGAGTGAGCTGCCGCAAAATTAATTAATTGGGTATTGGAATTGGTTGGACGGCCCTACTACCGATCCAGATCAAAATCTCCCTATCGCAGGTTTCCCCCTCCCTCGAGCACGCCATCAACGACCGTCTCGTTATCGTCTACACGGGACAGCCGAGACTGGCCAAGAATCTGTTGCAGGTGCGGGTTCCGGGTGTTACTAGGACGTAAATACTATTCTGAAGAAAAAACAATATAGCACAAGTTTCATTGAATTGAATCGGTGATTTTCTTGTGAAAGTTTGGAATTGCAATGTGAAATAAACTAATTCAAAGTTGAAATATTTTTCAGGAAGTCGTCCGGTCGTGGCTCACTAGGGAAGGAGACAAGTGCGCAGCTCTTAGGGAGATGAGCAGGGAGGTCGAGAGAGCGGAGGAGTGGATTAATTCGGGTTTGTGATACATTTGAGATACTAGATACTCCAGAAATAGAGATGACTGGCTTGAGCTAGAACTGTAGCGTCGTGAAAATGTAGACAAAACGGCGTACAGATAACCTGATGATCAAATATGTTTCATACGTATTTCAAATGAATGTGCAATGATTTTTGATCAATTTCATCTCTTTCTCTTCCACAAAATACCATTATTCGATTACCAATAATTTCTCCAAGATTGCATACGCCCAGAGAAAGGGGGAATTATTAAATGTATTCCCCCAGACGCCCTTCCGCTCTCACACATCGCCCAGTACTACAGTATCAAGAAGCGACTGGCGACGGGATGTGAACCGGAGGGAGTGACGAGAATTATTGAGGTACGGTAATGACTAGGGATACGGTAGGGAATCGTCGAAGGACGGTAATGAGGGATATTCCTTATGTACAGGAGCGAAACGCCAGAAATGTCAAGTCTTTTTTGGGAACAATCGAAGAATGAATGAAACTCATTTCATACAGATTGTGAGAATTTCGTCATCCAATCAATACCTCTCAGGCCCTCTCCACCGTATCCTCCGTCTGCTGGCTGGTCGGGGCGGGAGGCGGCGGATATCTGTGCGTGGCCCTGAAGGAGGGATACGGTAGTGAGCAGGCGCAGTCAGCGATCGACCGTGCAGGGGTACGATATTCGATGGTGTAGTTATCGATTTTGATAGGGTACGGTAACTTATCGATTAGTTCTGCATCGTTTGTGCAGAAGCACTAATTCTGTGATGAAGTGTGGTTCATACTAGGGTTGGCAAATGAAGAAAAACTCTCCTCATTCTGCGCACTCTCTCGCCGGTGAGCGAGAACACGAAATTGAGAGAGATCTCTTCATTTGCCATCCCTAGTTCATACTCAACAAAGAATCTGTTAGACGTGACAGGAGAAAATTTCAGATCGATAATTGACACCGTACTAACAACCGTAATTTCCAGTTGGCCAACCTTCGTGTGCAGAGAGTGCAATTGTGCCATGACACAGTCGCGGTGGAGAGATCAAAGATCAAGTAGATTGATTGAGCAGCCGACATTCCGATCCTTGTTCGATCCAGTGATTTTTTTATTATCAGCTCGGTTTTTCTAGGGGTTCTTCTGTGTAATTGCGATGTTGTTGCTGGTGAGAGACAGTTCGATTGATTTGTCCGCTTATTGTTAGACACTTTAATATTATCAGTATTCTAATTCGTATTCTATGGGATTTGTGGTATTCTGTGATATAATGTTGTGTACATTCCTTTTTTGAACGAATAAAAGTATCTAAATAGCTGTGGGTCAGCACGAATATCGTTTATCTGGGGAAGACCCTTTTACACTTAGTTATATTCTTGTGTTTAGACAACAAAGATCATTGTTGGAAGAGATCAGAGATTATTGGGGAAGAGATCAGAGATCACTCAGCAGTTTCGGCATCAAGTGACTCTTTTGTAAGGAGCACGTCCTCAAACCGATTTCAATTTGTGTGCGTTCCCGTTGTTCAAGTGCCGTTGAATTCGATAGCATTTCATGCAACTTATTTTGAAAAAAGATGTTTATCACAATAATTTGGTATTTGATATTGGACAGTATTTTTTTTCCTGATCCTTAGCTTCCTATGAAACTGCAAATTCGAATTGCGGAAAGACGGACGTGTCCTCGTATTTGAGTCGCTCATTGCGCAGAAATTCTGCAATTTTAATCTTTCAATCTTAAATCTTAAACCTTAATCTTAGTCTTAACCTTAATCTTAATCTTAATCTTAATCTTGCAATCTTAAAAGATCATTCATGAACAGCAAACAATATTGGAGACCTACTAAAATGGATCCAAAACTGCTCACTTTCGGGATCCTCTTTCGCGTTTAGCCGCAATTCAATGCGCGTTCCAGAGTAACTTTTTTTTATTCGGCGTGGTCTTCTCTACGGAGTTGACGTGCCGGTGAACCAGTGTAGATGGCTGAATTAAACAAAAATTAAAGGAAAATAGCTTATAAATGGAAAGCACGGAAAAGGTCAGGCAATAAAGATGCACAATGACTTAAAGCATTTACTTTTGTATGACAGACAAGCGTCGCGTCTGATACAGTAACCCTGAATTTCCGCCTGAGAACATCAAAATTGAATACTTGAAATCAATCCAATTGCGCATTGCATTGCGCATTGCGTTCTTATTTTGAAAAGGTGCCCAACAATAATACAGAATTGAAAACATTCGATAGTACTGATTCACATCTATTTTGATATAGCAAAATTGATATTGAATGTTGAGTTCCGCGCAATTTTAGTCAAATTGTATCGTTATTGGCTGCATATTTGTTTGATCGTCCCATCGGTTAATGTTCTGATCATTTTTTTTAAAAATCTTCTGATCATGTTTGAAAATTGGTTGACAGCAATATTAAAAGTATACTTTTAAAAACACGTTCTATGTAAGGAAGCGTGGTCTAACAATTATCAAAATTTATTCCGGCCGAAGTTTACTATAATAGGGGTCACAAGTAAAGAACAAAGATGCACACAAAGATAAAACAATAATCTTCTTTATATTCGTCGAATAGTACATTATTTTCGATTCGATCCGAATTCGTCATAGTTGTCTGCCCTTCTTCGTACGAGGAACTAATTTCCGGCCTCTCCGGCATCGTTATCGGCTGCATTTGTGTCATGCGCATTCCTCAAGAATATATCGAATTGCATGGGTATTCCCCAGATAAACATTATTTGTGATTGGATAATCATTTGCAATGTGAAAACGTTTTTCAACGTGGAAAAATCATTTAATATTTCCCCTCATCATTTTGCTCTCTGTTGACTGCACATCCGAGTGATGGTTACTTTCATGATTGTCGAAGTTGAATCTTTCACAAGCTATCGAATAGAACATTGTTCAAACTTCAGCCTATATTAATAATTAATTAATTTATAATTTATTCGGGACACAGTTCACGCAATTAACCTAATAACAGCTTCAATTAAACTTTTACATATCAAATTGGGTTAGCATTCGAACAATGGAGATTTCAAATCGTCTCGTCCGCACTTTTTATTCGTTCGTTCTTCACTCGAGTTGATCAGTCGGTTGCGACTAGCTCTCTTCTCTCCTCCAACCAACGCCACCAGGTATATCAGTGCGTTCGCCTAAGAATCGCCACTTCCTGGAAAAATCCGTACAGCAAATTGTAACCTCCTGGTTTTTTGACTGATTTTAGTAGGCCTGAACCTCCTGCATCGATAACCGTCACGATTATGTTCATGCGACCTTAATTTGCATAATTACGGGGCTCCAAAGTTATGCATGTTTTAAATTTTTTTCGACATTAAAAATGGCAAACATTATCAATCCTTCTGAAAATCGAGTTCTAGGGTCAGTTTTGAGCGCTGAGCACGCCTGTGTACTTTATTCATGCATATTATGAAATTTGCATATTCATGAAAATGTCAATCGAAGTTTTCTCGAAAACGAAGAAATAAACCCCCGGTCTCGCTCTGGTCGTAGTTCAGGATTCATTGTTATTGCTTCTATTTCCTAGGGCTTCAGTCGTGCTTCAGTCTTAGTTCGCGATCGTTAGTTGTTATTTAATGGACGACCAGGCACATCGAGAATGCAGTGAAAGGAAAATAAGGAGAGAAGTAATTGGAGATGGGACACAGGGCGAGCGACGACTAGATTTGAGAGATTGGGAGAGAGGAGAAGAAAAAATGAGTTGGAAAAATGAAATAATCGGAAGAATGTTGGAGAAATGAAGCAGGTTGAATCTTGCAAAAATGGAGAAAAATGGAGAAAAATGGAGAAATGAGATGAGCCCCGGTGTCCTCACTGCCTGTAAAAGGTTACAGTAAGTAAAGTATGCTTCAACTCTATCCCCAATGGATGATCTCTCTCTCTAGCTTCTCTGACTGCCAAAAGATAGAGACAAATGAAGAGACGAGAGAGAGGTCATTGCTCCTATATCCTTACTCTAATAATGCCCTATCTTACCTTCTATTCCATACTGTAAAAGACCGAATCCTTTGATGTCGTAGTCACTCTCGAACCGCCTCCCTTGTTGCTAATTAATTCGATTGATGATCGCGGTCTTTTTGTGGTTCATTCAGAGGAGAAACTGCTGAGACGGAGTAGACGTCTGACGAAAAATGCAATTTAAAACAAGTATTCAAGAGTTTGAGAAAAGAATCATCCGTAAATTATTCACGAGAACCAAAAACTGCGAAATTCTTAGGCTAGACAATAGTAGTTCAGTCAAGTGGTGACTCGAGTGACGATGAACACCAGAAGTGAGATTGGGGAAAACAAACTGTGTTTACTGACATTGAGATCAGACCCCTCTCTACTCCTGTCCTCCCTTCTTCTCATTACACACTTTCCTCATTTCGATGTTCCCCCCCCTCACTACTCTCCCTTCTCCATCTTTCTCACAATCAGTAGCAGTTGCCCACTTCTCTGGCACACTTTGCCCTGCCTTGTTGCTTTGATTCTTCGCTACATTAACACTTTTTTACTCTACCGAATACAAGAAAAGATGTATACCAATAATTTACTTATTGTTCCGATAACGATAGTCTCTCACTCTCTTGTTTTCGTTTCGTTTTTCTTGCGTTATTTATAATTTTATAGTTGCCTACTCCAACTCAAGCAGAGCGATAGGGTCATCACTATTCAAGAAGCACGACGATATTACTTCAATAATCACTAAAAAAATCAAGGTAATTTCTTCACCTTTGCCGTACACAATGAACAATCTTGAGTCGCTTCAACAAGGTAATTGGATTGACGATAAAACCTGTTACCGAGCAGTTTCTGGTTCAAGTGCAATAGTGTTCCACATTACAGGTCTTAATTCTCCATCAATCAGGGAACGCGGTACATCTTCTTTTATTCTCGTGAGGAAATGTGAGAACTTTGCTTCAATTTTATACACCCGATTTCTAAATTTTATTTAATCCAGGGGAGTAGTCGGTATTCTAGATGACATCTCCACCTTTTCGTCTATCACGAGCAGCTGCGCCAGGTAAAAATTAACAATCTCTACATTATGCGAATTGCGCCACGTTTTCTCTCGCCGACTCTCAACCAATCTTTACTGAAAATATAATGGGGATAAAGAAAAGAACGCAATCGAGAGTGAGCAACACAAAGATGGCAGTATTTATGAAAAATGTGAATAGTCAATTTATTTATATTATTTCAGATCTTTACCGAGGAGTTACTGATTCACCACATTTTTTTTTACTAATTCACCACACTGTGAATGGACTCGATTTTCCGTTCATTGTAGCTCATTCATCAATTTCTGATAAAATTCTCACAATATCAATCATGTGTTTGGGTGAACAAGAGAAAATATGTTGTCTTTGGTCTTTTGAGAGGTAGGGAAACTAGTTTTATCTACAATACACAACAAATTGTAAGATTGTTGTTCTCAAACATTGTTTCCTAGGCGATTTTCTCCGCCCGATGAACCCAGATCAGCTCTCCTTCCGATATGTCGATTCCAATTGACCTGCTGGAAGAAGAAAGTAGTTGTTTCTATAGTATTCCTTTCCCACACTCACATTCAGACTGATGTCTATCACATTTTTACGCGAAGTTGTTTATTGTTCCGCGCGTAACGAAATTGCTATTAATCTATGACCGCGCTTAAAATAAAGCATTAAAGGAGGGCGAAAGTCAAAAACTCCTGGGACGAAACCCTGAGCAATAACGTAAAAGTACTGTATTTTTTCAGTTCATGAAACTATCGCGGAATCAAGCTGATCTCTCACACGATGAAGATTTTTGAACGATGTGTGGATAGGCGATTGAGAGAGATAGTGGATTTAAACCCTTCACAATTTGGATTCGTGTCCGGATCGTCAACTACCGAACCGGTGTTTTTGCTGACTCAAATAGTTGAGCGACACATGGAGTATCGTCAAGGTATTGCCGCTGCTTTCCTCGATCTCGAGAAGGCATACGATAGAACGCCCAGACGGCAGATATGGAGAAGTTTGCGGGATAAAGGAGTTCCAGAACCATATGTGAGATTGTTACAAGAAATGTACGAAGGGGCAACAGCCCGAGTACGGACTCCGTATGGACCAACACAGGATATTAATATCAAAGTGGGAGTCCATCAAGGAAGTGCATTGAGTCCATTCTTGTTCATTCTTGTGTTGGAGTCAGTATTGGGAGATTTGATGGAAGAAGCACCTCAATGCCTCGCGTATGCCGATGATTTGTGTTTGATAGACACGGATATCGGGAGAGCATTGAATTATAAAGAAACATGGTTTTCGGTCGAAAAGAGTTAAGGGAAACTGCAGGGAAGAAACGAGAAATGAAGGAACTTCCTAGATAAATGCGGTTGGATGTTTCGGTCCATTGGGTCGTAGACACCCAAGCGCCTCACGAAGGGTGGACCTCGTCAGTACGACGCCCTTCGCAAGTAGGGAACATGAAAGATAGGGAGGGAAAGAAGATGATGGTAAACAACAAACAACTAGCGCGAAAACGAGTCTATGTTTTAGCTTTAATGAATTAACAGGGACAGTAAGTATTTTATATCAATATATGAGAAAGGTGGGTGTAGACTAAACAAAATTGACACATAGAGAAGAAACAGTCGATCGTTAGTTTGACTGATTTCCGATTGGGTGGAGAAGGGAAGCAAGCGATCGATATATTGAGGGGGGAGAGATGGGATGGTCTTGAGAACAATGATCTACCCCTTATCTGGAGGAGGGAAGTGAGGGAAGCGAGAGAAGGAAGGGGGAGAGATCTCATCAGGGGAATCATAGTTTTTCGATAATACGCATGCATATATCATTATTACAAACTGCATATTTTAGTGATATCGCTGGGGTTCTGTTCAATGTAGAGTACAGTCTGGAGTATAGAATTTCTTTTGGGTATTGAATATGTAGAAAATAATGTGTAAGTTGACGAGTTCTTTCCAAAAAGTGTTCGAATAGAGAACAGTTTCGGAAGATGCGAATTATTTCGCCATGTAACGTGTTTAGACCCATACTGATTGGAATATTTGATTCATGATGAGGGTATCTAACAACTGAGAATGAGTAATCATCGGTCTTATTGTATAGTGAGGTTTGAACCGTACCAATGTTGGTTACTTTTACAGACATGTCGAGGAAAGCTGACTCTTTCGGGTTTGAATTAGTCTGTTCCAGAGTGAGTGAATGGTGATACATATTGGTCGTTATTTTCATGAATTCGTTAGTCTTGTCGGAAATATGGAAAAGATCATCTATATATCGAAAAGTTCTATTTAGCGAAAAGGATAGAGTATGTCCAATTCGAATGTTGTTACGAATGTATTGGTATTCCATGACCGCAAGAGTAAGATCTGCTATTTGGGGTGATGCGTTATTGCCTTGAGGAATTCCCCTTCGCTGTTGATATAGGTTCCCACCATAATAGGCAAATGAGTTTCGTAGAATAAAATCAACAATTCCTTTGAGGTCGTTTTTGTGATATGATCTTCCACTGGTACTCGAGTTATTTCGATCATATCTAACATTTGTTCCTTGAACTACGATGTATTCTGAACCAGCATTTTTGAACATTATGTCAAAGAGGTAGTAAATCTTTTCTTTCACCACTTCATGTGGAAGATTCGTAAACAGTGAAGAGAAGTCAGCGCAGAAAATTTTGGAATTTTTGTTTTGAACTGTACTCAATTGCTGTACAAAGACGGAATTCATGATGGTTGGTGGGAAAAGGGAAGCAATGAATGATGCGGATGGTATCGGTATCGATCAAGTGAAAGAGTTCCGATACCTAGGATCGTTGATCACTGAGGAGGGAGGAGCTGAGCGAGATGTGAACAATAGGATAAAGAGCGGATGGGCTAAGTACAACGCTTGCGCTGGCATCTTACATGACAAGAGAGTGAGAATGAAATTGAAAGGAAAGATCTATCGATCTGTTGTGAGACCGGTCATGTTGTACGGTAGTGAGTGTTGGGCACTGACGGAGGCTATGGAAGATAGACTAAGTGTCGCAGAAATGAAGATGGCAAGATGGATATGTCGAGTGAGAATGAAGGATAAAGTGAGGAATGAAAGAGTACGATCGATGTTGGGCATCGCACCGATAGTGGAGAAGATAAGAGAGAGACGCTTGAGATGGTACGGGCATATTAAGAGGAGAGACAAAGAACATCCTTGTCGATAGATCCTCCAGTATAAACCTCCTGGAAGGCGGCCAACGGGCAGACCCAAAATGAGTTGGGAGAAAGTAATAAAGAAGGATTTTGCTACGAAGCGACTTACGGAGAGACACACGCTAAATCGAGTACTTTGGAGAAACAAGACGGCACATCCTGACCCCGTTTAACGTGGAGAGAAGACGTTTACAACAATCAATACGAAGAATTTGCCTCCTCATTTTCATTGTATTTTTGTGACCCCTAATTGTAACGCTTCGACCAGGATAAATATGATGTGATGTGATGTGATGATCGCTTTCAAAATTTTCCTCCTTACAGTACTCTCCTGTCAAAGACATGGCTTCTCTGTGACATTTTTCACCCTGTTTTGCTGGCAAAAACATTCGCATGCATGAGGATTCGAACTTAGACCTGGAATTGAGTGCATGTGCGATAGGCGCAGCACACAACCACTTTGCTACAGGTCAAGAGAGGCTAGAGAAACGAAGTGTAAGCGCGTCCGGACTCTTCCTTCCCTCCTCCCTTCCCTCCTCCCCTCCCGATTTGCACCGCGCATCTTGATTTTGCCTGAGCCCTGTAGAAACTTTGCGCGCGTGTATCTCGGCTCAAAGTTGAGCTGGGGTCTTCAAATTTTGAGAATCTCTTAGTTATCAAGATGTCAATCGGCCCATATTATCAGTTTACCTACGAAAACTTTGACTTTCGTCCTCCTTTAAATATATATTTGATGCTTGACGAGCGTAAAACCATCCCAGAAATCCAGTTTTATCATTAAAAACTAAGGAAAACAAGTGAAAATAAGCGGAAATAGCGAAAGCCAAAGCGATTGCCGCGCGGAATATTTTAGTAGGAATGCAATTACCATCGTATCATTTTAAAAATGTGATACTTGTCCGCGGTATTACCATTTCCTGTACAATGCAAATTCGGGCTGACTACGGTTTCTTCCAAATTAACCATATTGACAACACGAGTTTGACAGAACGGACAACAAATACCCTCTGTCGTAATGTCCACAGTCATTCGCGCTGCGCATGCTGTACAAACAATGTGATAACAATGTGATGTGACAATGTGATAATGTGACAATGTTACAATGTGACAATGTGACCGCAACGCACAAAAGCTATTCGACTAAACGGCGTCTCCAAGCAAACGAGACACTCCCTCGAGGCTTCCTCGAATAGCCGAATGTATGCGGTGGATTTGGCGCATTTAGGACAGTTTTGGGCCGAATCAGCACAGGCGCTGCATACGATGGCGCCGCAGGGTCCAACACAGACATCTCCAACACAAGTAGAACAACGCAATGACCCGACACAAAACGCACGACGGAGAGGCGATTCCGTTTGGCAGTTTTGGCATGTGCGAGCGAATTGCTGACCGCATGCAACGCTGAAATTTGTTGATGCAATTTCGGGAAAAAACGTTGTTGTTCAGGAATCAAAGCTCAAAGATTGAAAATAAGACGACGTACCTTCTCGCGGAAGCTTCGCGCTGAACGGCAATGGTGTAGTAGCGAAAGTCGTTTGCGATTTCGCTAGTCCATTCTAGACCGGATGGTAATGCTTTCACTCGCTCATCAAGGATCGCGTTCAGCTGCGCATACGTTGGCGGAGTGAGCTTCGTCTTTCTGTCAGAATTGCCAAGCTCGGACGGCATCAGTGCTTCGAGTTGAGAGACTGAAAAGCTTTTGTTTGATCTATGCGAAAATGCTGGCGCGATCTTATGGAAATGTGCCCAGATGGGCTTTCGATTCAATGAAATGAAAACGTAGATCGGAACTCGCTTCAGATTCTGAAGCGTCCATCGCTCACTTAATATACCCGTTGGCGTCGCTTCGCAGCCTTCTAAAGATAGTTTTGCAGCAAATCCCTTCAGACAGAGTCGTTCGCATTCATCTCTCCCTCTTCGGCGGGTGTTCTTGATTTATGAATAATTTTTTTTGAATTGAATGATTATTAGCCATGGGTGCTCATCCATCAAAACCGGAAACGCCGCTAACACTCGCCGAATTGCCTCAAGATATTGTCAACAGAATCATCAGCATTGATAGAAATGTGAAAGGACGGGATTTGAGGCTGGTAAGAATACAATCAATTGCATTTCGAATAAAATTGAATTTTAGATTTCACCATCATGGAACTCCATGGTGGACGAATCAAACAAAGGACCTGTTGAGAGACTGCGCATAATGCCATGGGGCTGCCCAGGCACGAACAAGCTTGATGTCACACTCTTCGTGAAGAAGCCAAACTACCAGTTCTTTGCGAAAATTGACCCGCAACATCCGAGATATCAGCTCAGAGAGGTTTTTATTTGAAATATTGATTAGTAAATGAAGCAACCAAATTCAGAACATCGCATTCAACTTTGACACATTTTGCATGGATAGCCCAAACTCGGGACTGATCCTATCGCGCATTTTGCAATGCACAAACCGTATCAAGAAGATGGAATTGTCAGATATCATGCAGAAATCGCTCAAATTTGTTCTCAAAAATATGCAAAACGTGAAAATTGATGAACTTTGCGTTTCAAAGTACTTTATGTCTCGACGTGACCCGGAGATACAGTAAGTTAATTTTACAAATATTTTATTTATATAAATTAATGCGATTAATTAATTTATTTAGGGATCTTCTTGTCGATTTCATTCAATGTCATCACGTGGAGAATTTGACACTGAATGCGGCACAAATACCCGAGAATGAATTGTGTAAGCAAGTATCATTATTTCAAAGAAAAGTTAACTTATTTGCAGTCAGTTTCCTTCGCTCTATCTCTTCTACCGCAAAATCGGCCCAAATTTCTACCGTGAACTTTGATTTGCTGATTATTGGTCATCATCGAATGTGGGAATTGGACAAAGTTCTACGCGAGATTGCTAAGAGTGGAAGTTTAGAGACGATAAGAATTGTCGACAAGGGAAATAACACTTTGCAAATTAGGAAAAATTCGTTTGCTTCGTTAATTCCGCATGCTTCAATTGTCCATCACAGGGAAACTGCTGCTCGCAAATGAGTTGATTGACAAGCTAGATAATTTTATCTGTTGTTTGCAAAATTTAGTGGTTTAAAATATTGTTTATGCTTGAATAGAATAAATGCATTCAATTAATATTCTTTTTGCTCAACAGTGAATACATTCTCGAGCCAAAATTAAGGCCTTATTCAAAGTGATACATATTTTGAACGAGAAAAGTAATGAACATGAAATTTGATTTTATTTAGGAATGAATTGATATCCATGTCATCCTTTCCAACACATTTTTACAAGCAATAAATCTCTCGCATCGAATCATTTCTCTGAAAGGTAAGTGTTTACTCACTGTCCTCGCTCCACCTTCCACCTCCACCCTTAGAAGGTGCCCATATCACAGTGGGCCCATCTGTGACAGGGGTGAACCACGCTCATTGTATGATCTTGAGTGTATCATAATCGCGTATTACGTGACAGATGTCACAAAAGCGTACGAGCGATTGAATCATAACTGTTCATCGCTGTAATAGCACCGTTTCTAGTTATTTTTTTCTCTGCTTATTGATTGTTGGTTTATTTCAAACAAAAGTTTTTTTTTACAATATTCCAATTCAGATCTCTACTCGATCTCGTATGCAGCGATTTTTGCTGCCACTCAGTCATCAAGAAAGGCTGGAATGAAAAGGTAACCGTTAACTTCAACCAGGCACCATTTGCTTACTAACTTCTTATCTTATATTATAACCTTCTTTTCCAGATATCACTCGACTATCTTTGCTGCTTGCGAACACTTACGGAGCGTTGATAAACAACTCAAAGTTCATTGATGCCAATAAACACAAAATTTTGCGCTGTGCCCCATCAGTTGGACAAGATCAACGTATCGCACACCATTTCTCACTTTGCTTAGCTTGCTATGACAATTGAATAAATGATTATTAATTGTTGATTGGACTTCATTTTACGTTTATGTTGCTGATACTATAGTACGAAGTATCAATAGAGAGAAGTTTCACAAGAAAAATCGGCGAATGCGTTGATACAGCGCAATTTTACGGATGCCTTTTTGCCTTTCCGACTTTACACCCGACAGCCTAGCCTATTTCGTCTTTCCCTTCACCGAGCATCCCTGTTTACACTGCAATAAATATCGTGCATCACTCCTTTCAAGTGTGTGTTTGTCCCATTCCTTCTTCTTTCCTCTCCTACAGATGGTCCTCCACCGCATTTCAGTTCCATTCTTTCTTCCCAACTTGCTGCTTGTTGAACATATTGTTCCAGGAATTTGCTCACCCATAATTCGCGTGATCGATTTTAATAATTAATCCGAAATATGTTTCGTTTCTTTTCCGATCCCTACTCGATCTCATGAGCAACAATCCCCAGCCGCAAAGTTACGGACGAATCACTGCAAAGAGTCGTGAGTTCCTAAAATTTGGCACAATTTATCACCAGAACGCGCATCGATTCAGTCACCACCTAAACGAAAATCACTAGAGAAAGCTAAAGACTTGAAGGTGATGGTGATGCACTCAACGAACAAACGCATACATTAAAGGAGTCGAAAACACACCATCTGTCTCTATGTCCCAGTTAGAACTTCGTTTTTGCTCTCTCATTATTGTATGTACTATTATCCGCATAGAACGATAAATGACATCAGTTATTGATTCTCTTATTTGACATGTAGTGCGCTTGATCGAAAACACTGCATCAGCTCCACACCCTGTCAAAGGGGGGAAGAAAGCTCATTTGCGTGGCACAGCTCGTCCGAGTCATTCTGCGCCGCGAGACAGAGAAATGCGGTGTGAAATGAGAGGTTTATAGCAGTTTTCGGGTGCTTTAGCCCGTTTCACTCCTAAACTAGGTCGAAATTTGAAAATCGAAAAACAAGGAAATGTGGGCAAGGGGTTTGCCCAATGATCTGTGAAAATCCGGCATCGCTATCTTATCTCGTTCTTGAGAAAGCATCCGTGGAGTGCCGAAAACAGTCTATTTTTTCCATTTTCGGGCAGTTTGAGCTTCTATAAGTAAATTTGAAATCGAAATCTTAACTCTAAGGTGAGTAAGTAGCCGTAAAGAGCTGAAAATAGTCTCCTTTGGGCAAAATGCAATTGAACTCAACTATGTTTCAGTCAGTATAGAAGTCATTCTTTGGTCGTCGCCATTTCCAAGTCGGTGGAAATAGGTTACTCAAAATGTTTCACCATTCGAATAAGAGAAATGGAGAAGAAAGATGGGAAATTCAAGGCATTCTCCACCGACCGGCTCGGTGTCTCGAGAGACGCCAAAGTGAGAGGGTAGATTTGAGTCGAAAATGTCCGTGCCACGCAAATGAGCTTTCTTCCCCCCTTTGACTTGGTGTGAGCTCTGATAGCAGAAATAAAATCCTCTGATGAAGACCTAAAAATGTGATCGATACTCGTGTGTTCGCAGTACTCAATGGAAGAAAAAGATAGAAAGCGAAAGAAAAGTGAAAAAATACGCGTACGAGTGACTCAGAATGGTGCTTAGATGCTGTGAGGATGGTGAACAAGGAACAATTGTTGTCTATTTATTTAGAATGAGATATTCAAAGATGAAAACATTTCTTGTTCTTTTCTTCTATTCTTCCATTCTTCTTAGACACTCACATGTCAAATCTGTTTCTTTCGGATAAGTTAGGCAAACTTCATTGATTGTTGTGTAAGAGCCTGGAAAGAATGGATTTTGTGAACAAACAAAGATATTAGAAATGAAATAGCAATAATAATAATGCATACAAATAGAGACGGAAATATGAAAATAAAGTGCTCACGATGGAGAAAAAGAGGATCATTCTCTGTATCATTCCCACGATATGAAACATATATCTACCTCCAGCACAGCGCCTCTGGATTAACTCGTTCCTGAGAACAAAAATATGCTCGTTTATTCCGTTTTCAGAAAACTGTTGTAAGAGTTCTTGAGAGACTTCGAATTTCAGGATAACATAAATTGTTGCATCTTGACATAGCGCAAACGGAAAATATCCTGAGGTCAACCACTCACAGTTCAGATTCTGTCCCAATCCGATAATTCAGCGAATTCAATCTTTGAAGTAAGATGATGAGATTGTGTATGAATCTGAGAATGAATTCGATTTTTGATCTATGCGCACATTTGCGGAACAGAAAATGGAAGATGCATTGGGGCGCAAATGCAACTACAATAGTGGAATGGAAATGAAGGAAGGAGAATGCACGATGATTCTCTGTCAGACAAGGATGAGCAAGAGAAGGAATGAAGTGAGGAATAGGTGAGGAGACAAGGAACTGTACTTGAGAGCGGAAAGGAATATTTATACGTTGTACGGACCTTAGAAAAAATCGAAGAACGATATTTAGTTAAAAAAAGTAAAGGACAAGACAAAGAACAAGACAAGTTCGAGTTATCGTATTTGAAAATGTCCATGCAATTCTGGCAATAATTGGAGAATGTGTGAACACTTTATCAATACTAGAAGAACGACAATTTTCAGGAAACGAACAAGTAAATGTGTTACTCATCGTATCTCAAGACGCCCATTACATTCTACATTCGTCATCTGCACTGAGAATGGATTTGGTGTGAATCATAATTCTTCCTGCATTAGATACGTAACCGATTAGGACTGAGTTGGAGACTATCCACAAAACAAGCTTATTTTCAGGATTTCCTCGATTAGAAACACTGATCCAAGAGGATTGCTGTGTCTTGGTGGTTCGTATTCCTTAGCTTTTTTTCTCACAGTCAATTGATACTACTGACGTATGATTTTCTCCCTGAAAAATTGTAAATAAAAATATGCTGGGAAAGGGGAGAAATAAAAGTGCTCACTGTGAAAATTCTGTAGCATTTGGCAATACGCACGACGCTGATTTGAAATTGTGTAGGAATCTGAATTGAAATGATTTTAAAACAAATGCGATCTGATTTTAAAAAATGGCAGTTGATAGTAGTTGAGCGCCTCTTTCGCTCTAATATTTCCAGTATTAATTTTTGAGCAAAAGATGGAAACAGTTCCACGACATAATTTACAAAATTAGAACGACACAAGGATGGAATTCATTCTGATTCCAGTAGTGAGCGGTCGGTACTACATTTTACTCCTTTGTTCGAGTAGTAGTAGGGGATGGAATTGTCTCCCGTATTTTTGGACTCAGTCGTCTGATCAAGAGATGTAATCGTCCTCACAATCTCTTGGTTTGGAAATCTCGAGTGGAGCGAGAGGTAAAATAAGAAGGTTGGTAGTATGGTTGGCATTTTGATTCCCAAAAGACCGCTCCCCCTCGCAATGTGAAGAGCGGAATGATTCTCAAACCCCGCTCTCTCCTCTTTTCGAAGAATCAAATGATTCTCTCGAGAAATGAACGAAGAATCAAATGATTCTTCGGTTTTGAAGATCGTCAAAAAAACTCGTCTGATCGATGAAAATTGTAAATTTGATGGTTGGATCTTTTTAGGGTTCTTTACATTGGCTTGCCTGACCCATTTCCAATCATTAGCAAGAGATTTTCAACGGAAAAATGAGAATCGTTCTATCTTTATGAAATTTGGAATATGTAACGTATACACACTAACAAATGTTGTCTCAAAATTTGGGATCATTTGGTACATTTTGAGCCGAGTTATGATGCGAAGAATCAAATGATTCTCAGAATCATTTGATTCTGAGAATCAACCGGTTCTGAGAATCATTCGGCGAGGAATGAGAAGAATCAATTGATTCTCAGAATCATCGAAGAATCAAATTGCCAACCCTAGTTGGTAGTGAGTGATCCACTGTGATTCATCCTGGTTGTGTGCTATTCTACTTGGGGGTATATTTCGATAGATGTCATTGGATTGCTTTTTGATGATCTGAGTTGGCGTCCGAGCGTAGATCGGACAATCTGAATGAAGAATATAGCATGGAAATATGAAGGATAGGAGAAGAAGTTAAAACGTATAGCAAGAAAGAAAAGAGACGGACGAAATGGAGAGTGGGAGATGAATGAAGGGGTTGCTAGGCGCGCCTCCCTCTACTGTCTCAATATTTGTGGGACTCCTCCGGGCATACACAGAAAATATTGAATGATTTGTCGATCGGAGAAGAATACCACAAATCGGCGGCCGTCGGATTGAAGACCTCGAAGGAAATCCGTTTTGGATGCTTATTTCTTTGATCGGACAATGATATCTTTTTTGTCTTGCTTAGCATGAACTCTTACATCGTGCACACGCTATAAACTCTGTTTGAAAACTAAATGCAGCTTAGTGAATAAAAAGCTTTATCCATGTTTTCTAAACAAGTCCGATAGAAGACAGTGGAGCTGAATAATGGAAACTGAGGCATGAATTCTAGTTCCGCAGTTGCGCGTCAGGGGGGTGAGATGGGAATCTCCATGATGGGGGAGCTCTATGGAATAGCTCATCGACATCTGCAGCCGGTATCAGTTGGCCAAATGGAAGGTCGTCATCCATGATTGTGCACCCTGGAATAAAATGTTCATGGGTTGTTCAATATCTGAGAATAAGATCCTAACGGGCATTTACTGGATCCTAATTCGCGAATGATAGAACAAAATATGATAAAACTCCGGAATCGATGTTCTATGAGTTGCGTACCATCGAAATTAGGGATGGCAAATGAAGAACGGAAATGAAGCCTTCATTTGCCACACAATGGCGCGCGCACCGGGCTAATTCTTCAATAAGGGAAGATTGAATCGGCCAATCCTTGAATAAGGGAATGGAATTCTTATTCAAGAGTTGCTCTCAGATTGACTGTTTTCTCTGAGATTTTCAATTTAAAAATGCTCCGATCAAGCTGAAATTTTTTGTAGGAAGCACCAAGGGGTCAAGTAAGGTCATGGCGAGTTTTGGTGTTCATCTTTGAACTTTCATCTCAAAAAGCAAATTTATATTTTGAGCCTTGAGTTGTACATCAGTTGAAAGAGCATACAAAATAATGTCTCTATCTTGAATTTGGCGGCATTTGAAGCAAATTCGACCGAATTACATCCAATTAACCTAGTTTTCATGAGCAGGATCAGGTGATTTTACGGACAAACGCAATAACGTTTCGTACTATTACTCATTATTCGTTCTCCATGCATGCTAAACGACCTACTTGAGTCACATTTAAAATTTCATGATCTGAAATTCATTCGTTCACGAGATATACCCATTTTTTTGAAAACAGCTCTTATTTAAGGATTGGAACGACCGCGTCATTCTTGAATAAGAGCTGTTTTCAAAAAAATAGGTATATCTCGTGAACGAATGAATTTCAGATCATGAAATTTTAAATGTGACTCAAGTAGGTCATTTAGCATGCATGGAGAACGAATAATGAGTAATAGTACGAAACGTAATTGCGTTTGTCCGTAAAATCACCTGATCCTGCTCATGAAAACTAGGTTGATTGGATGTAATTCGGTCGAATTTGCTTCAAATGCCACCAAATTCAAGATAGAGACATTATTTTGTATGCTCTTTCAACTGATCAACAAAAAAAAAACAACTCAGGGCTCAAAATAAAAATTTACTTTTTGAGATCAAAGTTCAAAGATGAACGCCAAAACTCGCCATGACCTTACTTGACCCGTTGGTGCTTCCTACAAAAAATTTCAGCTTGATCGGAGAATTTTTAAGTTGATAATCCCAGAGAAAACAGTCAATCTGAGAGCAACTCTTGAATAAGAGTTCCATCCCCTTATTCAAGGATTGGCCGATTCATTCTTCCCTTATTGAAGAATTAGCCCGGTGCGCGCGCCATTGTGTGGCAAATGAAGGCTTCATTTACGTTCTTCATTTGCCATCCCTACTCTTCATTTCCCCTTATTCTCTTCATTTGCCATCTCTAATCGAAATGCTCGGTGATCATAGGATTCATGACAAGGGTCTACCGTCAATGTAATTGTTTGTTAAAATATTACCTTCAGCAGTTATTTCATCGCATTTTGATCGCTTTCTTCTTTCTCGTCTCTATCATTGAAAGGAGAACTACCGAGACGGAGTAGACGTCTGAACAAAAAAGTCATCAATCGGCAGCAGCGACAGAAACAGAGTATGCCAAAATGAGAAAAATAGTGAACGAGAATCTGCCGAATATCAGTCACAAAGAGAGACCACGGAATTCAACGCAAAAAAAGATAGAAAAATATCCGATAGCTGGTAAGTGAAGTAGTGAATCGAGTGAGGATGAGAAGAAGAAAAACAGATCGTGTTTACTGCGATCAGGAGAAGGAGAAGAGAAAAGAAGGAGAATCATTCCGGATTCGCATTGACTGCACTCGAACATACCCTAATCATACGGTGCGTTGGACAACCACTTTCGAGACAGATGGGAAAATGTGCAAATTCGAAACAAAAATATAAATAATATCCAGATAGACAAGATCCCTGATCTTAATTCTCTCTCAACATTACACACTCTGTCCACTCATTCGTTCTTCGCTTCTGCCCCTAACCCTACTTCACAATGACAGCTGTCCACTTCTCAGACACACTTTGCTCTCACTCACCGCGTTAAGTCTTCGCTAGATTCTAGAAACGCTATTTCACTCAACCGAATGGTTAAAAGAGAAATAAAGAATTATCTAGTTATTCAAATCGCGATGATCTTTCACTTCCTAGTTTTATTTTCATTTATTATTGAATTTCGTTTTTCTTTATAAGTTTACAGTTGCCTACTCCAGCTCAAGCAGGGTGACATGATAATCACTATCTGTGAAGAACAATACTTCAATAATAACAATAAAGATCAAGGTATTTCTCCTATCTTTTCCTTACACAATACAAGTCATTTATTAGTTATTGTAGTTGTTTCAACAATTTAAAAAAAAGGTTGGCGTAAAAAACTCATTTTCTACTTCGATCACTTCCAAGTTTAAAGGCGACTGTGTTTCATATTGCAGGTCCAAATTCCATGATTCTATGGGTGCATCGTAATAGAAGAATCAATCCATCTCCTGGTCTTATCGTGAGCAGACTTTTATACCCGATGTAGTATGACCAATTAATCATGAGCCATATTAAAGACATAAGCAACAATATTCACTGATCAGTACAGAGTTACATTACAGTGGAATCGTGGGAATAATCGAGGACCACGCTTTCAAGTCGGCTGTCACGATTGCCTGCGCCAGGTGAAGACTAATGACCTTCTTTGATTATACTCTCGCATGTTCACTGCCTCTCTAATTTTCTCACCATCATTTTATAACTTTTTGGCTTGGTCCCGAGAAAAAAGGAATTAAAGAAGGTGTCCCACGAATATCTGGATAACTGAGTTCTCGATGTAAGCTTGTGGGTCGCGGATACCCAATATCACTTTCGAAACTCTCATGTTTTCAATTTTCGTTTAAGCTGAGCTGATATATGAGCAGTTGGCTGCATTCCAAATGACCCTGATACGCAGGCAATGAGCGAGAGAGCGTGCGAAATGAGGAGAGCGCGCTCTCTCATTTCTCACTTTGCATAGTCGCCCGAGCGGTTCGTGGGACGCCTTCATTAACATATTTTTGGAAAATTGTGTGGGGGAAAATTAAGTACAGAGAATAATAATATTGTATTCAATTCGATAATTTTTATTCTATAATTTCAGATCTCATCAACGAGTGATACGTAAGATTCATCGCCCAGTAAACGGACATGATTTTCCGTGCATTGTATATTATCTCGTTCACGAATTACTCGATAAATATAATCATGCTCTTGTTTTCTTGAACGGCAGGACATCCAGAAGCTCTGTTATTTTAAAAGACAGCGCACTCAACTTTCACAATTATTGCCACTAACAATAAGGAACGCTTGCCCAGGAACGCTAGTATTATTCAAATTATTCAGGTGGAGATTTCAAAGGTGCTTCGGTCTCACCACGATTGTTTCCTATTTAGACGCTATTCAAGACGCCTCAGTCCACTGGACGAGTATAAATACCGAGAAAAAGCGAGCTGAGTCAGTCAAATTTGTACATCTATTTGTAATTCATTTGAACTGTCATCCTCTCACCCATCGCGATTCACTCATTGGGTCATATTAGTTTATTGTAACAGCTTCTCAATTTATTTTTATTAAGTGTATTTCAGTTTGTCCGCTCTACACGCGGACACTCCCACTTTTCACGACGAAATGCGAGGATCTTCAAACTTTTCATTCCAAAATATAATGTGAGCGCCCAACCTGATGCCCAATCCCTTGTAAATACTAATTCATCACTTGCTATGATTAGGAAAAGTCGACATTAGTCATCTTTAGCTCAGCAAATTCAGCCATTATAAACTCGTTTCACCTTTAGGTCATGAACAACCGTACCCCGGCTCATCTCGAAAATAACTGTGTGGGCAGTGTAAATATTAACATTGGACCGGGTACCTGTGAATGGTACGGAGTGCCCTACGAATATTGGGGAAGACTCTACCAGCGTCTCCTGACAGAGGTAAAGTTACTCGAAGTTAAGAATTTTATATACAAAAGGTAATTTCAGAACGAGGGTTTCGTCAATGGGACTTGGTGGCTAAACGAGAAGGAGATTCTCGAAATGGGTGTACCGGTGTATCGGTAAGTGATTCACATTGCCGAATATCTTTTATTTTGCATTAATTACAAATCACCATAAGATCTCTCATTATTGGCCATTTTCCATTCCTCCTGGTTCCTTCTAAATATTATTGATTTGCAGGATAACGCAGAAACCGGGAGATCTAGTGTGGGTTTCACCAGGAGTAGTACACTGGGTGCAAGCTGAGAGATTACTCCAGATTAGGGTTGGCAAGTGAAGAATGAGTTTTGTCTCTTCATTCTCACTCACAAAGGCGCGCGACGCGGTGTCATTCTGCACGCAGAGACGAGCGATGCGGCCACTCTGCACGCAGAGTGAGCCTACTCTGCGTGCAGAGTAGGGTTAAACATGAGTGTTTTTGACCGTTTCTTTTTCAATAAACAACTGATTTCGATTTATTATTATTACCGAGCAGTATAACACGCATTGATAATGATTCTCAGTGACTGTATTTGTTTTGTCAAGCGATACTTTAGACTTACAAAATATCCCACTGCGCTTGGTTTTTGTATTCAAAGTGGCTTCAGATGCTAATTATCTTTTCCGCTACTTGATTTTCATATGCTTCTACAAAATTTCAATACACTTGGTCAATAAGACTCCACAAATCGAGCATAAGAATCTATCCTCAAGTCTTTCAAAGCGCGGTAAACCGTTCTCCGCTCAATAACCAACCTAGGTCAGGTTTCTTACCGATACCGTAACTTTTCATTCTTGAAACAGTATCTTAGTGTAGCAGATGCCGCTTGTCATCGCTGGCAACCTTGAGTCTGGGATCGTATTCATGCACCCACCGCTTTGTATGCGCCTCACGACTCACTAGGAAGCCAAATTCCCACCAACTGTGAAACCAAAAGTGGAAACCCCTGCAGGAAACCATAGCCTCACCCACTGGGAGACGCGCATCAAACCAGTGGGTGCGAGAAAATAGCGTATCAATTTCTCATTGGATCAGAGGAAATCAAAAGACAGCTGCATACAACAATTTGGAATGGTCAATGTATGCAAATGCCAAAATTTGAATGAAAACTAACGATTAGTTTTTGAGTTATCTCAACTTTTTCAAAAACCTACCCCTCTCTGCACGCAGAGTAACTCACTCTGCGTGCAGAGCTAGACCGACCGGGTCATTCTTCATGAAGAGAGAATGAGAGGGAGGGGAAAATCGTCTCTTCCTTTATCGTTTTTCTCTTCATTTGCCATCCCTAATAGGGATACGTGGTTGAGCAACGTTGTCGGACAACGTCGCTCAACCATGTATAGGGGGTCATGGATGAGAAATATTTTTTGATCGATCGATAATTGGTACCATGCTCAATCACCTCTACAGTAACCCTAATTACCGTACATGGCTACCGTATCCCGATCCATCGCGAACTGGCTTTTTTTCAAAAACTGCCCCGACAACGTTGCTCAACCACGTATAGGGGGTCATGGTCCAAAATGGGTTGGTAGGTCATGGTGGAACATGTCCCTGAAACATATCCCAAAGTGTTTTACAGTACACTATTATCGATTTTTTGGCTACCGTAACCCTACCGTAACCGGTTCGGTGTGTCAACCATTTTAGCGTTGGGGCACACTTTTGCCAAACTGTCTAAAATCGTTCGGGAAATTATTCTACCGTAATCTACAGTAGCCTACCGTATCCCTGACTACGGTATCGCGGTTGTGCATCGTGAACTGATTTTTTTTCGTTTTTTCGTTCTAAAAATTCAATCTTTGTGTCTACATGCATAGTTCATCGAGGAAAATTTTTTTGAGTACCGCACTGTACCCTACTGTAATCCTACCGTACCCCGGTTCGGCGTGTCAACTATTTT
>LS484763.1:595943-629342 GCA_900490705.1 Pristionchus arcanus | reverse complement strand
TTCCCATCGCTATTCTCTAACCCGTCGTGAATAGCACGCGCGCAGCCTGGGTAAGGGTCGATTTCTCTCAAGAATTGTCTCTCACGACTCAGCGAAGCTATGACCGTTGAACTTTGGGAATGGGCTCGGAAGAGACTCCGCCCTCTTTTGACTAGTGCTGGTTTCGAGCACTTCGCTGTTGTGCCCAAAGCGCATGGTTTTTGACCCATAACTCGGTTGGGAGATGAGATATCGACAAACGGCAAAAAGTGTGATCTTATTCAGACCAAGAGGGATACTTTGGACACCCAAACATGTCCTCACTATAGATTCGGTCAATCACGTTGCGGTCTCTAAATTTATATCAATTTTTACAGTTGCCTACTCCAACTCATACATTGGCGCGATAGTCGCCAATCAAACTACAGAAGATCAATGGATCGAATCAAGGTAATTTACAATAATATATACTTTTCGTGCTGCAATATCGAATCTCCTAGTAATATTGTGATTTCAATCTTGACTTTGTCGGCGAGTCCAGACAACCTTGGCATGAGATGCCCCTGTGCAAGCAATTTTGCCACAAAATTTTGTGATTTTTGAGGAAAACTTTTGCAAATGTTGACATTTTTGAGGTAAACAATATTAGGTCAACTGTTGAGTTATTGGAATAAATTTATATATTTTCACAGATTACGATGCTGTGATCGAGCAATTGAACGAAGTAGAGGAAATACTGTCAATCGTACATAGAAATATACCGATTCAATTCCAATCAAATAAAGAAGATTGGAGTTTCGTTCTATACATATATACAAAGGTGACTATTTTACTCGTTACATATTATGTTAAAACGGATTCATAATGTGCAATTTAAGATTTCTCCTTAAGAAGAAATAAGACCAGCGATCGACATCACGAGGAAACTACTTCCGTGGAAATAACTGACCCGATATCTGACACATGCCTTAATGTTAACTCTTAACATCAATCACGCGTTTGTAGTCAATAATTTCCTATTATTTTGTAAATAAATATTTCATGTGGAAGTTTATCGTTCTGAATTTAAATATATCATGATCTTGATCAAGGGCAAGAAAACTGTCGAAAAGAGACCTGGTGATCACGAATGTGAAAACTTATATAAATCCTGGATTATTGTCGTTATAAAAAGTTTGTATGATCGTATTGCACATTTAGTCTTTCCTGTGTTTGCATGAATCGTGATTAATCTTATGCATATTTGCAATTCTCAATGTCTCGTCTCCCCTTCTCCCTCAGCCCCCAATTGCCTTTCCCATGGATAGTATTCAGCGGACCGTTACCCTCGAAATGCCAACCCTACAGCATAGCATGAGACTCGAAAATAAAGACCCTCTATCTCGAGATTTCTCTGCAAAAACACGAAAAGCGAGAGAGTTAAGGACTAACATCAATACCGCTTCCTGTTCGTTTTCTCTCTCCTGTCTCTCTGCCCTTTTCTGACTTCCTAACTGACTTCTCATTGTTCCATTGAGCGCAAAGAGTCCAACATCCACTGTATGTCTTTATCACAGTAAAATACCCTCAAAATTATCTTATCGCAAATAGAAGTTGTATCACAGTACTTAAAAGATGTGATGACGTGTGAGTGAAGAAAAGAAACGGTGTGAATGAGTGGCCTCTAATGACTTGTTGCTCGAGCATTGAGCACCGACACCATCTCTGTAATTGATCAGTGAGGTTTCACCTCAATTCAATCCCTCACTCTGATTTCTAAAGATCCCCTTTCACTCACCTCTCATTCCTTTCCATAATAAACCGAGAGCTGCTCCTGTTAGACACCTGTCATTGTTCTCGCGCATGGACCAATTTCCACGTGAATCGATGAAGTCTTCACTAATTTCAATTCTCCAACCTTCTTCGACTCTAATAATATTATCAGTTTTCTCGTTTCATTTTCTCAAACCAGATCAATATAAATTTATAATTCATTTTTTCTACATCCAACTGATCAAAATATCCTCACGATTGTTGATTGAACGATCTGCCGTATTGATGTCGAAGTTCTTCCCAATATGCATCGACTCTTCTGAGCTGGAAGTTATCCCGATCTTCGTACTGCAATAAAACTCTTTTTTTTTCTTCGTTAGCTCATTCCACTTCTTCCATTCTTGTGAATTCTCGCACTCACAGAGCTTGTTGTTATTCTTTCCAAAGACGATTCTTCAGTTTTCGTCTGCTTGAGTTTCGCAGCAGTAATTGCATCGCATTTCGATCGCTTTCTTCTTTCTCGATCATTGAGAGGAGAACTGTCGAGACGGAGTAGACGTCTGAAAAAAAAGTCTTCAATCAGCAGCAGTGACAAAAAAGTATACGAAAATGGGAAAAAGTGATCGAAAAGGAAAGTCGAATATCATTCACAAAGAGGAATTCGAATTCAACGCAAAAAAGTAAGAAAAATATCCGATAGCTGCTCAGTAAAGTAGGGAATCGAGTGAGGATGAGAAGAAGTGGCATTGGAGGAAAACAGATTGTGTTTACTGCGATTAGGAGAAGATAACTCTCTACTTATTCTGCATTCACCTTGACTGTCCTACTCATACTGTGGGTTGGACAGCCACTTTCGAAACAGATGAGAACATGTGCGAAATCGAAACAAAAATATAAATAAAACCCGAGAGGAAAGATCCCTGACCACAATTCTCCCTCAATATTACACCCAGTCCACTCTCTCGTTCCATATTCTCTTTTGCCCCTTCACCCTCTTCTCAATGTCAGCTGTCCACGTCTCTTTCACAAACTTCGCCCTGGTAGCACTCGCTCTCATTTTAATGCTTTCTCTTCATTGAACTGCGTGAATGATGTCTTACAGCCTTATAACTTTTTATTTCTCTCCTATATAAGACAAGTGCAATTAAAAAAAGTACCATTTCTTTGTGTAGAGGAAGGGTTTAGTCAAAAGTGGATCTTTTGCTATGTTTTTTCATTGATCGCTTTAAAAATCCCCAATATTGTCATTCCTTTGGTGTTTATGGAAGAAGTGGCTTTGGAGGAAAACAGATTGTGTTTACTGCGAACATTAGAAGATAGCTCTCTACTTATTCTGCATTCACCTTGACTGCACTCGAACATACCCTACTCATACGGTGCGTTGCACAACCACTTTCGAAACAGATGGGAATGTTCGAATTCGAAACAAATAATAAATAATAGCCCGAGAGATTCCTGACCACAATTCTCCCTCCACATTACACACTCTGTCCACCTCTCTTTCTTCTCTTTAACCCTTACCACCTCCTCAATGACAGCTGTTCATTTCTTTGGAACACGTTCTCTGACTAGATCTGCTGATCATTCGCATGGATACTTCTTCAGGCAAAGATGAAAGAAGAAATTTTTATCTCGTTGACATGGGAACAATATGTGAGACAACCGTAATATGTACCGGACACTAAAAAAGAACTAATGAGACTCAACATCTTGATCGTCAATTGAGAATCATTACCATCGGGAAAACTAGGAGTGACACAAAAAGGCATAAATCTTCGATCTGGACCCTAAGCAGAAGCACTGAAATAACGACGTCGATCGACCTGAAACGGGAAGAAAAATATTAATAGAAGAAAACAATTACCAGTGACTGCTCCCAATTCGTTCCAAAAAGAAATCCGCTGAGAAACCCGTCGGAAGAGAGAAACGTCGGTCGGGTTGATGAGATATCAACGAAGAATAACATGAGGTCTGTGAAGCGACACGAAGGAAGGATCAAGCTAGAAGTGATAAATACGGTCAAGGTTTAGGCAAATACAAACGGAGCGTGTAGGTGTATTAGGTGTAGGTGTATGTGCGTGTAGGATCCATCATATCTTTCACCAACGACCGTTCTGGATGGTGAAGTGACACTGAAGTCGGTCCTGAGGATAAACATCACTAGATAACATAAGTTTATGAAATCTTTGAACTTTCTCTCCCCCACTTAAATCTCTAAACGGATTACTGTTACATCTTGACGGAGCGCAAAGGGATGAATAGAAAGAGGTCGATCATCACTCACATTTCAGATTCTGTCCCAATACGATAATTCAGCGAATTCAATCTTTGAAGTAAGATGATGAGATTGTATATGAATCTGTGAATGAATTCGACTTTTAATTAGTGCGTGCAGTAATTTGCAGAAAAAATCAAAGATGCATTGGGGCGCAAATGAAACTACTACAGCGGAAAGGAATAGAAGAGAGAAGGATGCGTGATGATTCATTGACAGACAAGGATGATTAAGAGAGGGAGGAAGAATGGAAATGGTGAGGAGAGAAGAAACTGTACTTGAGAGTGAAATGAAAGTGATAATTGTGAACACTTTATCAATACTAGAAGAAAGTTAATTTTCAGGGAACGAACAAGTAAATGTACTCAAGGTAATTCATCAAGATCTCCACTGAGAATGGATTTGGTGTGAATCACTATCCTTCCAACATTAGATACGTAACCGATTAGGAACGAGTAGGAGACTACCCACAAAACAAGCTTTCTTTCCAGGATGTCGTCGATTAGGAACACTGATCCAATGATATTGTGGTGTCTTGGCGGTTCGTATTCCTTAGCGTTTTTTTCTCACAGTTAATTGATAGTACTGGCGTATGATTTTCTTCCTGAAAAATTGTTCATAAAATATGCTGGGAAAAGGGGAAAAATAAAAGTGCTCACTGTGAAAATTTTGTCGCATTTGGCAAAGCGGACGACGCTGACTTGAAATTGTGTAGGCATCTGAATTGAAATTATTTTAAAACAAATTGCGATCTGATTTAAAAAATAGTAGTTGAGCGCTTCTTTCGCTCAAATAATTCCAGTATTAATTTTTGAGCAAAAGATGGAAACAGTTCCACAACATAATTTACAAAATTAGAACGACACAAGGATGGAAGGGTGAATGCAACGACTACAACAAAACGGAATGAAAGAAGAGAGATGATTCATTGTAGAGTTCGAAATACGGGTAATCGTCTCTTCATTTCACGCACTCTCTCGTCACTCTGACCGTTGAGAGAGTGTGTGAAATTAAGAAACGGCGACCCGTATTTCGAACTCTAATTCATTGCGACAAGAATGAGCAAGAGAAAGAGGGAAGGGAAGATGAGGAGAGATCAAGAGATTCATTCAATTCTGAATAATCTAAAATCGATATGACGAAATCGCCTTATGGAATACGGAGAAACGATGCAGTGGAATTCTTGATAATTGTGAATGTAATTGAACAATACGCACATTTTACAAGTTTAACCAATATTTATCAAGTACAAAAACAATCAATCTCTTTCGATTCCATCATTACCACCGTTCGCTGATTATTTGTTCATCACTACTATTTACTGATCGCTACATTGTCGTCATCTTCATCATCATTCCTTATTGTCTCTCACCGGTGTCTCATTCATCTCGTCTTCTTCTCTTTGTGCAACCGGAGTAAGCAAAGGAGTCATATCAAAGTCAACCAGTGAAACGAGGAAAAGGAGAACAGGGATGAGTAGAAGGTCATCAACATGATCTCTTCATGTGAAGGTCGAGGAGGGGGCGATTCGATCGAAACCACATCGATGAACTTCTCTACTTCACCCTCGTCATGAACTACCATCATTCCACCAACATCGGCATCGTTAAAACCTTCATCGCCAGTTCTTCGTCGCTGTCGTCTTCAGTGCGTGATTGGTATTTCTGAAAGGGAAATTGAACAGTAAAGTCTAAGTAAAAACTTGTGCGTTTGATCGTGAAATGTGAAAAAAAACTAATTGTAAGTGATTGAATTTGCCGAGGCAAGAACAGGATGTTTTTCATCCTATTTTTCAATTCCATTATGCTGTTGAGCGCAGCAGCCGAGTTGATGTAGGCAACTGAAATTGTAAATAAAATAAAGTAAATCGTAAACGGGTAATAGTGGTAGCTTGGTGAAGGCGAACAAGGGTCAGAGTGAGAAAAAGTGTGATGAAATATGAGTCACACCAGATGGCTGAACTGGGACGATACTCAGCGGGAGAGAAAAGAGGAAACTAAGAGAGGCAAGACACTGTCCCGCCAAAATGGAACAGCAATACTGACCAGATGGTTCTTCTTCTTCTCTTTCTTCTTCCTTTCTTCCATTCCATCCACAGCAACAAAGAGCTCTTGGAAACTCTGTGTGTACAGAGGAGTAAAGACGGAAGCTATTCAACAAGTTGTAAGATAAACGAATCAAACAATTTGCAAATCTTTATCAATTCTCTCCACAAGTACGATGAATTACGATGAAGTACGATGTACATTCGATAGCCGTTCTCCACATTTGCCCAGGATACGGCTCGTGGAGCGTTTCGTAGACTCGACCTTGTTGATAATCATCACCACGTCTCTCAGTTAGAATAGATCTCCTGGCACTTAATGCGTGGACAATAGATAGTTATGGTTGCTCGAGTGGACGTCTCCGGTCTTCGTTTCCTCGCTAGTTTTCGTAAGTATCTACTCCGTCCACTTGACAAGGACTCGATATGTCATTTTTCCTGAATTTATGAGCCGCATAGTAGAAGTTTGTTCCTTGAAGGAATGAACTCTTGTCCGAGAGTAGATCGGGCAATCTAAATGAAAAAAAAATATATTGAAAGCGAAGCATGTGCATGGAAGAAAAACGTAAAGCAAAATGGAAGGGGTAGAGGAAGGAAAGAATGAGACAGAAGAAGTGAAGAGTGGGAGAAGAACGGATGCAGTTGCTAGGCACGCATCCATACTCCTTATTCTCCCTTGCTGAGTCAACGGGGCTTCATGAGGAAGAATAAGAGTGAGTGAAATGAGAAGGGTCTCGGCAATCCCTTACTCTCTTCTGTCACATTGTCAACAATTCGTGACGACGATGAAGAGTCTCTTCATTCCTCGTAGTCTCTCTTCGGTCAGAATGACGAGAGAGCACGAGAAATGAGTTTACAAATAGCAATCCTTTATTTGGCCTCTTTATGACTGTGAAGACGACATTCGAGGTATTCCAGTCTATCTCGCGAAGCAATCAATACCCTGCGAACGTCAAATTGAAAACACTTTATCATTCTGTCCATTCGACCGTTTCAACTGCAATTGAGAACGATAGTGTCCGTAGTAATTCGCGCATTGTCTGATGTTCAGAAGTCATGTTGACTACCAGAGTCAGCCAAGACTACGGTCGATCCTCAGTGACAGATGCATAAGAAGATATTCGTCTTGTTTTCCGTCTTCTTATTAACTTCTTCGCTTTATAAATCCCCATACACGTCCAGTCGTTCGACAAGAGCATTGGTTCTCGTATCGGATAAATGTTGATGGATGTGACATTTGGATGCATACAATTACACCAATTAGATGCTTGACCAATTGAGATTTGATTCGCTTCATTTCCATATGTCCGAGCGTAGAACGGACAATCTAAATTTAAAATGTCAAAATTAAAGTGAAACATAAGCGTGGATGGAAAACGTAAAGTAAAGAAGGAATGAAGCAGAAGAAGGAAGGAAAGAGAAAGAAGGAATGGAGACTGGAAGGGGAACAGAGGGAGTTGCTAGGCATTCCTCATCTCTCAACTGGATGAGAGATTTGTCCGTCTCTTCATCTGCCGTCCTTTCTCATCGGTCAAAATGTCGAGACAGCATGCGAAATGAAGAGACGAATTCCAATCCTTGACTTGACCTCTTTGGGACATTGAAGAGTCGCAACAACGATATTCGAGATATTCAAGTATATCTAGCGAATCATAACAAAATACACTGCGAATATTAAATTGAAAACATTTTATCAATCTCTCCACTAGTCCGGCTTAATTGCACTTTCCATCACATAATTGAGGATCAGACTGTATTCACGTTGACGATAAGTAGCTGAGGATGACATTCGCCCAAGTTCATTGTGAGTTCAAACTTCGCTGCATCAGTTTTCTTTAATTGTAGTTAATTTTTTTTGTCCTGAAAGAACTGTTAGAGGCTGACCACATGAGTATTGATTCGAAAACACTTGAATCTTGCTTCAACTTTGGCTCTTCGATGTCCTGAGCGAGTGTCCGAATGTAGATCGGACAATCTTAATGAACATATTGCGCTAAATGTAAACCACGAGCGGGATAGGACATCGTATAGCGAAGAGAGAGGAGACAGAAGAAATGAAGAGAGAGAGGAGATGAACGGAGGGTTGTTGCTAGGCACGCCTTCATTCATACTCGTCTCTTCTTCCTTAAATTCGGGTGAGTGATGTCAGAGTGAAGAGTCCGCCTCTCCTTTCATCGTACTCTCTCACCGATCAATGTGACATAATGGTATGCAGAAGCAAAATCGACGAATCCAATTTTGAATACACGACAACTTCATCAATGCGAGAATAATATTTATTCTAATCGATATAGTCATCCCTGATTTCCATGGAATGGAGGAGGAAGATAATCATTTGTTCTTATTGGGATATTTCAATCGCTATGAGATGGACGTAGGTGCAGAATCGACGATCATAGCCGGAGATATTTCTGCAAAATAATTGTTTAATTATAAGAACAGAGAAATCGTAATTCTTACCAAATTTACACTTCATTATGCCATTTCCGTAATGCACATTAATTTCAAGTTAGTCCTTTTGAAGAATTGATTTTTTCCGAGTTTGTTGTTTTGAAGAATTGGGCACGTATCCGAGCGTAGATCGGACAATCTAAAAAATATTTAGGTGTTTTAATAGTGGCAAATGGAAAAAAGAAAGTAGATGAAGAAAGAAAACGTAAAGCAAGTAAGGAAGGAAAGGGGAAGAAATGAAAAGTCGGGGTGGAATGACTGGTGTTGCTAGGCACGCCTCCCACAGCGTGTCAAAATGGACGAGCTCCATTGTTCGTCGCGGCCCTCGTATTCTAATGAGGAGAGGGGGTGAAAAATCATTTCGAGTCATCGCGCGGTGGTTTTCCTTTCACGTGACTTCGAGGAATGATTACGTGTAACTCAGCTCAAAATCATCTAATCGGTGTCAAATCAAAGGCATTCGATGGGAAATATGTGTCTACATTATCCATGATGAGCATGAATCTTTTCTTGAACTCATCTCTGTGATAAGGACGTTTTCATGAAAAAGTTGAAAATTAGAACATTTTGTAAAAATTAAAATTTCTCGAAAACAGAAGCGTATTTTAAAATTCGAAAACGAGCAAACTGTGAGGAAGTACTTTACGCATCTTTAGCAACTGCTTATCATACTAGAACATATCTCCGGATTGAGGGTAAGACGTCTAAGTCTCAAAAACATCATTCTGAATCGTTCTAATCCATTTCTTCGGAGCTGCGTTGAATATAGAGACAAATGTTTAAAATAAAAGTTGTTCAGTGTTTTCCAAGGATTATTTTGATATGCTGGGTGTAGGGGTTTCAGTAGCAAAGGATGGTAGCTGTTTCATGCAAATGACTAAGGCTCAGCTCTGAGAACGAATTTCGACATGCTGTAAAAGCGGAAATATTCCCTTGACTAGTTACTAGAATTTACTCGTTTTAGAATTTTCATTTATTGGATTCTTTTCGCTCTTTCGTTAACAAATTCAACAAAATGCAATTTTTAAAAGAATATTTTGATCAATTCCGATATGTTTCACGTTCAATATTTTGTATTTCGTCAATTCTAACCTCATTCTACTTCTAATTGTGACCGATCCCGGCCCATTTCGAACGCGAAAATGAGAGGGATGGAGAGTTGAGAAAAATGACACGGGCCACGCAAATGAGGATTTTCATCCATTCTGACACGCTGTGCCTCCCTACTTCTCTCATCTGGCTGACGGATTCGGGACGAGGACTGCCATGATGAAGAAACTAGGGCTGGTAAAAAGATGCTCTAAACGTGGCAGGTTTAGCTCCCCCTACGCTCCATTCCCCAGAGATCGGAAGCACTCTCTTCATTCCGCATGCTTTCTCGCTCGCAACTAAGGAAGAGCTAGGGGAGAGGGAGCTAAACCTGCCACGTTTAGAGTATCGTTTAGCCAACCCTAGAAGAAACCGTATTTCCTTTCTTCGTACTCAGAGTGAGCATGAGAGAGCATGGTTCATGTGCAGGAAGCAGATACATGATACAGCCATTCTCTCCAACATCAAAAAGTCAAGATTCACTTCTTTTTTCTTTCCCTCTCTGTCCTTTTTCGTGCCTATCTACTACGAAATGAACGCGACATTATGTTGCTATGAAAGGACATCAATAGAGCGCAAAATTGAACGATGAATAGTGAAATTTCTTTATCAATATATCCATTCAATTCCGCTACTGCACAGTCGTCTGTCCAATGTTTCATTTTTCCATAAATGAGCAGACTGCACTACATTTCTCACTCCTTTATATGGCGTTGAATTATGGGAAGGAATCGTCCGCTTCTCCGTCTTTCTCTCTTGAAGAGACGTATACGCCGTCTCAATATTGCTTCGGTAACTTCGAGATACCTGAGAGAACTAAGAAGAAACATTCCAGTCTACATGGATTGATCCAGGTTCTGTTCGTGGCCTCTTGATCCTTGATTTGCTTCATTTCACTGGATTACTCTTTAATGTCCGAGAGTAGATCGGACAATCTAAATAAAAGAATTGGATGCAAACAGAAGAATAGGAGAAGGAGTAAAATCGTAAAGCAAGAAAGCAATGGAGGCAGAAGAAATGGAGAGTGGGAGATGAACGGATGCAGTTGCTAGGCACGCCTTCTTATTTCTCTCATCTAGCGGATTCCAGATGAGGGCTGACAGGGGGAAGAGTCTGTCTCTCCATTCTTAGTGCTGTCTCACAGGTCAGAGTGACGAGAGAGCATGCTACCTGTGCCAAATTCACCTAATCTGCCCAACAACAAAAAGACAATATTTTTCCTCTCGACTCTTCTCTTTCCATTTGTGTCTATTATGAACTCTGTACTGATTCACATGAATAAAACTGCGAACAGGGCATAATAAAGGACACCTCAAGAGCGCAAAATTGAAAGATCATTGCAAATTGGTGTTAAAAGACAAGTTGTTTATCAATCTATTTGGTCGGTTCGGACATATCGGTCTTGAAGTGCATGCTATAGTCTGATCTCCATCCATTCTTCTAAATACAGACGTGATCAGACGCATTTCTACTCCTTCTTTTCTTTCTTAGTTTAGTAGTAGGGGACGACATTGTCCGGTCTCGTCGTTGTCTCTTTCTTCCCATTTCCTTTGTTGTTACTATGTCCTCAGAGTCTTGGATCGGAAACTTCGAAAGGTTCGAAAGAGACGATATTATAAGCGACTGCTCCAGATCGATAAGCACATCCCAAAGAGAATCCACTTGAATCTTGGTCATGCTACTGGTTGGCGATAATTGTAAATAGAACGAGTGTCCGAGTGTAGATCGGACAATCTAAATGAAGAAAATTGCATTGAAGGTTAACCAAGAGCAGATACGGAAAACGTATAGCATAGAAGAGGAGGGAAGGGAATGAAGAGGAACGAAGCTGTTGCTAAGCAAGCCTCCCTACTTCTTGACTCGATGGCGGATTCGGGAAGAGGGCCGACAGGATGAAGAGACTGTCTCTCCTTTCATCGTACTCTTTCTCCGGTCTGAATGACGAGATGACATGGTGCATGTGCAGGAAGCTGATACTTAGTGTACTCAATCTTTACAACAACAAGAAATCAAAATTAAGAATTATTATCTTGCTAAGTAAAGACATCAACAGAGTGCACACTTGAACGATGATTAATGAGAATGATTTATCAATCTATTCATGCAATACAGCGAAGAAGGTGTTAGTGCCACCTTGGAAATAATCATGATGCAGTCATCGATTTTCCATGGTTCTGATTCTATATCGAGCAATCATCACTACATTCTCACTCCTCAGTTAGCGTCGAAATAAGGGATGGATTGTTCGCTGCCTTTGTGCTCTTTACTGATTTAGATACATCCAATTCTTCGCAATCGTCCAGAAGTCCGCAAAGCTGAGTGATAGTCTACTTGATATTTAATTATATTCATGCCATTGGATTGCTCTTCGATGATCTGAGCATCCGAGTGTAGGTCGGTCAATCTGAATGAATATATTTTATTGAAAGGGAATTAGGAGCGGATACGGAAATCATATAGCAAAAAATGGGAGACAGAGAAAGGAAGGAAAGGGAAAGAGGAAATGGAGAGTGGGAGATGAACGGACGGGGTTGCTAGGCACGCCTCCCTGCTCCTCACTGTTCACTGAGTGAATCCGGGCATGACGGAAAAGACGATAAAAATGCGCAAATTCAGGAGAATCGTACAATTGACGCAAGCGCAACTGAATGACGTTCCGTAATATCGATTTGCCTACCTATTGTTGTGAAACTGCGAAGTTGGTTGCAAATGTTTTATTGGCTATATTATAACAGGCATAAACAAGATCTCAATTAATATCTTCTTCACTCGGCATCGTAAACTTCTTTCAGCTCCAATTTCCGAATTCTAGAATTTGAGCTGCTTTCTCTCTGCCTCGCTTCTCTATCTTCCACTGATCACAGTGGCACCTCACGCAACATTATCAGACTGCAGGTTGATGATTTTGCACTGGCATGAATAATCTGATAACCTGAAGAAATCGGCTCTGTTACAGTAAAATGTCACATGAAGATCATGAAGATCTGTAAAAGAGCCAAGAAATCTAGTTTTTTTTATACGCACTTCATACCATTTATTCTCTAGGTTGGAAAATTCGGGCCAATAAGCAACTCTCCTCTTCAACTCTTCGAATAGAGTTAGTGTCCGAGCATAGATCGGACAATCTGAAAATTTAAAAAGTGTAGGTTTAGCAGTGAATTAAAAAAAAAGAAATAGAAGGAAGAAGACAGAAAACGTAAAGCAAAGCAAGGAGGGAAAGAAGAAATGAAGAGTGGAAGGCGGAGGCGGTTGCCAAGCTAGCCTTTCTTCTCCTCCCGCCCTGACTGAATGAATCGGGGTTTCATGGGCAGAGTGGACGACAGTGTGCGAAATGAGGAGACTCAACGATGAATTTTGAAATTATTGATCATGTCCCAACTCTAACTCGATATTCTAGTACTGCGGAATGACCATCATGAGAGTGCGAAACTTGAACGATAACTATGGAAAGTTCTTTGTCAATATATTCATTCGATTCGGACACCGTGGTACATTCTCTTCTCAATTTAGCTGATTTCAGAAGTAAGCAGGCGGTCCTGCATTCATCACTCCTATGTAGGTATGTTGTGGAGGATGCCTTGGTTCTCTCTTCATCACCGTCTTCTCATATACTCTTCGTTACGGATGGCCGCACCATGGTAGACTGGAAATTTTTTAGGGGCCGAAGGAGCTCCGAAGAGGATCGCCCTGACTGATTCATCCGCGTTGTGATCTAGGCGACTTTTTTGAATCGATGATTGCACATTAGATTAATCTTCGATGATACATATGAGCTAGCGTCCTAGCGTAGATCGGAAAATCTAAATGAAGAATATTACTGTTAAAGGGAAACAAGAGAGTGACACAAAAACGTAAAGCAAGAATGAAAGGAGGGAAAAGAAATGGAGACTGGGAGAAGATCGGGAGCTGTTGCCAGGCTGTATCCATGCTCTTCTCATTCTTATTCCGTCGGAGGACTTCATGGGCAGAGAGACAGAAAGGGAAAAGAAGGGTGTATGAACTGAATCGTACATTTGCTCCTGACGAATATAATCGATTACTCTGCATTTATTGACTTATTTTGCACAGAAAATGGCATGATTCGGAATGAAATCACTTTATCAATCTCTCCAATCGACCTTGGTCAATATAATGTTGCCGAACATGCCGTAGTATTTAATTTTAACGGTCGTTGAGGAGTCGTTATCCGTCGTTCGAATTCAAAAATTTCTTCGACGCATGCAGTCAGGCATTCTTTCATTCAGAGCGCAAACGGGATCAAGAGGAAGATATTCAAGGCAGAATTAATAGGCAATTCCATTTCTTGAAACCGTTCATATCAGATCTTCGATGATTAGAGCAAGAGTCCGTGCGTAGATCGGACAATCTGAATATAAAAAAAGTTGCATGAAAATGGAAGGAACGGTAATCGTAAAGCAATGCAAGAAAGAGAAAGAAGAAATGAAGAAGAAGGGGAAGGGAAACGGAGGGAGTTGCTAGGCATTCCTCATCTCTCATATGGATGGCGGATTCGGGAGGAGGACTGACAGGATGAAGAGTCCGTATCCCCATTCTTCGTACTCTTTAATGGGTCAGAGTGACGAGAGGCGAACAGTTTAAAAAAAGTAACGAATGACTTCTTGACTTGTTTCTTTATTTTTGACTACTGCGAACTCTGATTCACATGCTCCGAATTCAACAAGAAATTGATAAGAAATAAAATTAAGTGAGCGCAAATTTAACGATGATTAATGAAAACGATTTATCAATCTGTCGATTGTAAAGTGGCCCTAAGCAGATGCATAACATGTAGTTGTCGTATGATCCTCATTCTGATAGCTGTCGACGCTCGATTTCTCACTCCTTTGGTCGTGCAGTCGTTGGTATGGCAATTTCGTCCTTCTGGCTGGTCATCATCGTCTAGTCGTCCTCACAATCTTGGTTTGGAAATCTCGAGAGGTTCGAGAGGCTAAATAAGAAGGAGGTTGATAGGGATCCACTGTGATTCATCCTGGTTGCAGGGCTACATGAGTTTTTTGATTTATGACATTGGATTGATCTTTGTTGATCTGAGCACACGTCCGAGGGTAGGTCGGGCAAACTGAATGAAAAAATATTGCATTGAAAGTTAAACACGAGGAAGGAAATCGTAAAGCATTGAAGAGGAGGGAAGGGAATGAAAGAAATGAAGAGTGGAAGAGGAACGAAGCTGTTGCTAAGCAAGCCTCCAGCAAGCCTCGATGGCGGATTCGTGACGAAGGCTGACAGGATGAAGAAGGGGGCTCGTACTCTCACCGGTCAGAGTGACGAGAGAGCATGGTGCATGTGCAGGAAGCTGATACTAAGTGTACCCAATCTTTACAACAAGAAGAAATCATAATTAAGAATTATTATCTTGCTAAGTAAAGACATCAACAGAGTGCACACTTGAACGATGATAAATGAGAACGATTTATCAATCTATTCATGCAATACAGCGATGAAGGTGTTAGTGCCACCTTGGAAATAATCATGCTGCAGTCATCAATTTTCCATGGTTCTGATTCTATATCGAGCAATCATCACTACATTCTCACTCCTCAGTTAGCGTCGAAAAAAGGGATGGATTGTTCGCTGCCTCTGTGCTCTTTTCTGATTTAGATACATCCAATTCTTCGCAATCGTCCAGAAGTCCGCAAAGCTGCGTGATAGCCTACTTGAGTTTTTATTATCTTCATGGCATTAGATTGCTCATCGATGATCTGAGCATGCGTCCGAGTGTAGGCCGGGCAATCTAAATGAAAGAAATTAAACGAAAACAGCTGAAGGAAGGAGTGAAATCGTAAAGCAAGAAAGAAAGGAGACAGAAGAAATGGAGACTGGAAGTGGAGCGACAGTTGTTGCTAGGCACGGATCCCTACTTCTCTTTCTCCACAAATTTATTCGGCCTCTGATCGATAAACAAGAAGGAAACGAAAATAGAAGCTGCTTCACAAGGCGATAATCTGGCAATTTTTATATAAAGTATAAATATTTTTACATAAAGAAAATAATCTTATATTATCTCTGATATTCGTGAGAGAGAGAGGGAGAAGGATAGAAGAGAATACAACAATTACGAATTTAATGCACCCGACGAATCCAACTTTGAATGCACGACAATTTCATCAATACGAGTATAATAATTATTCTAATCGATATAGACATCCCTGGTTTCCATGGAATGGAGGAGGAATATAATCATTTGTTCTTATTGGGATATTTGAGTCTCTTTGCGATGGAGATAGGAGCAGATTCGACGAACATCGCCGGTATTGGAGATCTTACTGTAAAATAATTGTTTAATTATAAGAACAGAGAAAAGGTAATTCTTACCAAATTTACACTTCATTCGTCATGTCATGTCAGTATTGCACTTTAATCTCACAATTTAGTCCTTTTGAAGAATTGATTTTTTCCGAGTTTGCCTCTTTTAAGAATTGAGCACGCGTCCGAGCGTAGATCGGACAATCTATAAAATGCTTAGGAGAATGTTCAATACAAAAAAGTGAAAGAAGAAGAAAACGTAAAGCGAGCAAGAAGGGAAAGGGAAGAAATGGAGAGTGGTAGGCAAACGGAGGCGGTTGCTAAGCTCGCTTCTCCTTCCTCCCCGCTCCGTCTGAATGGATCTGAGGGAATTGATGGGCAACGAGAGAAAAAGAAGAAGAGTCGTATGAAATCATGCTATTCCAGCATTTCTGGTAACTGAAATTGGAGATTTTGTGTACCCTGTCTGCCATGATGCGCACGATAAAAAAAGACAAAAATCCGCACATTGTCAATGAAAACACTTTATCGATCTCTTTTTCACAAGCGCACAGTACATTCCATAACTAGGCCGTCGTGATCGTAATGAGCGTCGATCATCCTATGCTTGAATATCCATAAAGATAAAATAAGCTCCCATCAGAAGGAAGTCTGCGATGTGAATTCGATATTCATCGATCCAAAACAGTCAGCGCCAATTAGCACACGTCGTATACTATGATGACAAGGCTTTGAAATTTGAGGAAGAGATAAAGCTTTCGAGCGTAGATCGGACAATCTTAAAGATTAAATATGTTATGAAAAAAACACGAGCGAGTATGGAAATCGAATAGCGAGGAAGCGAGAGAGTCGAAGAGGTACGGAAAGGGAAAGATGAAATGAAGAGCTTGAGATGAAGTTGCTAGGCACGCCCTACTACTCCCTTCTTCTCCTCTTCTTTTTGAATGATCGCCAATTTCACAAAATGCGGATAAATTATTTATTCAATTCTGTGCTGCTCTAGCATCTCCGAAACAGAGCAGTTGGATTAATTTCACTGGCATTGATGATGACCTTGGATTCCATACGCGGCGAACTCAAAGCTGAAAGTTCAATTTTGAATCGCCGATTTCTCAAGCCTACAGGCAAAAACCATTGTTTACTTTAGAAGAGATGGAGCATACTCCGTAACTTTGAGATTTGTCTATTTTAGTTCCTCAAGCTAGTCCATTAGAAGATTTTTTTCCAAGTTGGCCTTGTTTCTGAATTTAGCACGAGTCCGAGTGTAGATCGGATAATCTAAAAAAAATAAGTTAGACAATTGTAAAGTGTTGAATAAAAAATAACAAAGAAAATCAGATAGAGAAAGTAAACTAAGAGTGAGTAAGGAAATCGTATGGCAAGGAAGAGAAGGGACACAAGAAATGAAGAGTGGGAGGAGATGAACGGAGGGTTGTTGCTAGGCACGCCTTCTTACTTCTCTCATCTGGATTGCGGATTCGGGACGAGGGCCGTCAGGGTGAGGAGTCCGTCACTCCATTCCTCACAATCTCTCACCGATCAGAGTGACATCATGATACATGCGTAGAATACATGAGACACCCAATCCCTCCAACAAAAAGAGTCAATATTTTCTTCTAATCGTCTCTTCCCCTTTTTCCCGTTTCCGAACTCTGTCATGATAAAAACTCCGAACTCGACATAATCTTGCAAAGAAAGGACACCAAAACAGAGCAAAAATGGACGATGATTAATGAAAACATATTTATCAATTTGTACATTTGCAACTGCAACGAAGGCACGCTACCTCCGTATGGTGAAAAAAAACAACTAACACTTGAGTAGTAGTAGGGGATAATATTTCCCGCTTCCATAGTGGATTCCGTATTCTCATTAACTTTTTTTTCGCTGCGGACGTCATTGGAATCTTGGACTGATCCGTGTCAGTACCGATCGAGCGGACGAAAGAACGAACGGAGCGGGCGTTGTAAGAAATAATAGAACAAATCGATATCTTGAATCGATGTATACTTGCTCTTTGAAGATCTGAGCACGCGTCCGAGTGTAGATCGGACAATCTAAATCAAAAATAATTGTATGAAAATGGAAGGAGAAAAATCGTATAGCAAGAAAGGAGACAGAAGAAATGAATACATTCAGTCTCTGATGGAGAAAGGTGAAGGAAAAGAACGGAATCTGTGTAGATATCAGACGATCGATTAGACATAATGAAGAGTTATCGTTTCTAGTGATTCGAGAGAATGAGATTATTTTTGTTAATCATGCACTCAAAGAATTTTATGACAAGACCCGAGAACAATTTCACTATTATGAGAAAATATTTATTATTAACGTTAATAAAATCACACGAATCGATTGAGTGCGGGATGAATTCATTATTTTCTTCGCCGGGACTTTCATTTCGATTAATTATTTTCGGACTTGGCGAGGTTGTCACTGATCGAATATCAACGGTAGTCAACGAGTTCGTAGCCCATACTACCTGCAAAATCATTGCTTTCTTTAGAAAAGAAGAATCGTACTCCCTACATCAATTTGCACTTTACTTCGTGATGTGTTTTTACTTCTTCAATTTGCGCCTCCGAGTGTAGATCGGACAATCTGAAAATTGTTCAGGCGATTGTTTAGTGGTCAATATAAAAAAGTGAAAGAAGAAGAAAACGTAAAGCGAGCAAGGAAGGAAATGGAAGAAGTGGAGAGTGGAAGGCGAATGGAGGCGGTTGCTAAGCTCTCATCTCTTCTCCTCCCATTCCGGTTGGGTGATTCGGGGCGGATTCAGCGGTAAACAAGGAGGACGACTGTTCAAAATGAGGATTGTCGCACAATTGATACACGTCCAAAGACACTGATATTCAATCTTTTCTAGCTACAGAAATTCCAGATTCGTTTGGTACTTTCTTATATCGATATCTTTTTCTGCGAATTCGGTTTGCAAATCAAATACGGCGTACTGAGAATACTTTATCAATCTCTTCTCCACAAGTGCGAAGTGATGCACTTCATTTCTTGGTCGTCCAGTTCGTAATGATAGCCGATCATTGCCGGCTAATACAGCCATAAAGAACGATAGCGCTCCTTCCAAGAGGACGATGGCTACTTGAATGCGGCTGCTCAGAATATTGAATGTCATCGATCCATAAGAGTCCGTGCCAGCTTGTGGCAATTTGAAGAGTTAAGCAAGTGTCCGAGTTTAGGTCGGACAGTCTAAGTTAAAAAAATATTACTTTGGGAGTAAAGCAAGAGAATGTAAGGAAATCATAAAGCAAGGAAGGAAAGACAGAGAAAAAACGAAGAGTAGGAATGACAGTAGTTGCTAGGCACGCCTCCCTACTCCTCTCATCTGGTGAATTGGGAACGAGGGTTGACGAAGTGAAGATCCCGTCTCTCCATTTCTCGTACTCTTTTATTACAGAAGAGACGATAATATTTGTCATATCGTCTCCTCTGTTTCCTTTTCTGTTCCTACTTCGAACTCTGTGATGTTTAACGTGAATAAAACTGCGAACTCGACAAAATATTTCAAAGAAAGGGCATCAAGAGAGCGCAAAATAGTGTTTAAAATTTCTTTATCAATCTATTCGTTCGGTTCGGACACATCGGTCATGACGTTCATGCTATAGTCTGATCTTCATCCATTCTTCTGCATTCAAACGTGATCAGACGCATTTCTCACTCCTTTCTTCGCTTAGTAGTCGGGAACGACATTGGCCGGTCTCAGCGATGTCACTTTCTTCCCATTTCCTTTGGTGTAACGTATGCACTTAGAGTCTTGGATCGGAAACTTCGAAAGGACCGAATAGACGAAATCATAAATGGTTTCTCCAGATCGATAAGTCAGTACATCCCACAGATAATCCACTTGAATCTTGGTCATGCTACTGGTTGGTGATAAATTGAACGAGTGTCCGAATGTAGATCGGACAATCTTAATGAACATATTGCGCTAAATGTAAACCACGAGCGGGATAGGAAATCGTATAGCGAAGAGAGAGGAGACAGAAGAAATGAAGAGAGAGAGAGGAGATGAACGGAGGGTTGTTGCTAGGCACGCCTTCATTCATACTCGTCTCTTCTTCCTTAAATTCGGGTGAGTGATGTCAGAGTGAAGAGTCCGCCTCTCCTTTCATCGTACTCTCTCACCGATCAATGTGACATAATGGTATGCAGAAGCAAAATCGACGAATCCAATTTTGAATGCACGACAACTTCTACAATACGAGAATAATATTTATTCTAATCGATATAGTCATCCCTGATTTCCATGGAATGGAGGAGGAAGATAATCATTTGTTCTTATTGGGATATTTCAATCGCTATGAGATGGACGTAGGTGCAGAATCGGCGATCATAGCCGGAGATATTTCTGCAAAATAATTGTTTAATTATAAGAACAGATAAATCGTAATTCTTACCAAATTTACACTTCATTCGTTATGCCATGTCCGTTTTGCACTTTAATCTCAAGTTAGTCCTTTTGAAGAATTTATTTTTTTCCGAGTTTGCTCTTTTGAAGAATTGGGCACGTATCCGAGCGTAGATCGGACAATCTAAAAAAGTAGAGGAAGAAAGAAAACGTAAAGCAAAGAGGAAAGGGAAAGAAGAAATGGAGAGTGGGAGCGGTATGGCAGTTGTTGCTAGGCAAGCCTCCCTACTTCTTCCAAATGGCTGATGGATTCGGGACGAGGACTGCCCTGATGAAGACTCTCTTCATTCCTCGTACTCTCTCACCGGACAGAGCGAAAGAACATGACCCCCGTACAGAAAGCATACATGATGTACCCAATCTCTCCAACAACAAAACGTCTAGATTGATTCTTTATCGTCTCTGTTTCCTTTATGACTATTATGAATTCTGTCATGATTTACATGATGAATGCTCAATAATGAAAATTCTTTATCAATCAATTTAATCGATTTGGCCAGTATTATCATGCTGTAGTCTCCATCTGATGCCAGTAGTGAGCATTCGGCACTATATTTATCACTCCGTTGCTGGCATGTAGATAGTTGAGGATCGGACTTGTCCGGTGACTGCGTGACTGCGCGCTCTCCTTCTTATCATTCAGATACGTTGACGTTCTCATAGTCTTGTTTTGGGATCATCGAGAGGATCGAGAGGTAAAATAAGAAGATATGTAGACCAAAGTGATAACGGTTTTGTGTGTAGGGCTACGTGAGTATCGTTTCGATTCATAACATTAGACTATTTGATGAATCGAGCGAGCGTCCGAGCGTAGATCGAACAATCTTAATTAAGAGATTGACTTTGAAAGGAAACCATGAGCGGGTAAGGAAATCGTATAGCAAAAAAAAGAGGAGACAGAGAAAGAAAGGAAAGAGAAAGAGGAAATGGAGAGTGGAAGATGAACGGACGGGGTTGCTAGGCACGCCTCCCTGCTCCTCACTGTTCACTGAGTGAATCCGGGCATGACGGAAAAGACGATAAAAATGCGCAAATTCAGGAGAATCGTACAATTGACGCAAGCGCAACTGAATGACGTTCCGTAATATCGATTTGCCTACCTATTGTTGTGAAACTGCGAAGTTGGTTGCAAATGTTTTATTGGCTATATTATAACAGGCATAAACAAGATCTCAATTAATATCTTCTTCACTCGGCATCGTAAACTTCTTTCAGCTCCAATTTCCGAATTCTAGAATTTGAGCTGCTTTCTCTCTGCCTCGCTTCTCTATCTTCCACTGATCACAGTGGCACCTCACGCAACAATATCAGACTGCAGGTTGATGATTTTGCACTGGCATGAAACATCTGATAACCATCTGAAGAAATCGGCTCTGTTACAGCAAAATGTCCCATGAAGATCATGAAGATCTGTAACAGAGCCAAGAAAGTTTTTTTGTACGCACTTCATACCATTTATTCTATAGGTTGGAAAATTCGGGCCAATAAGCAACTCTTCGAATAGAGTTAGTGTCCGAGCATAGATCGGACAATCTGAAAATTTAAAAAGTGTAGGTTTAGCAGTGAATTAAAAAAAGAAATTGAAGGAAGAAGACAGAAAACGTAAAGCAAGGAAGGGAGGGAAAGGAAGAAATGGGGAGTGGAAGGCGGAGGCGGTTGCCAAGCTAGCCTCTCTTCTCCTCCCGCCCTGACTGAATGAATCGGGGTTTCATGGCAGAGTGGACGACAGTGTGCGAAATGAGGAGAGTCATTGATAAACTACAAAATATTTCGCAGCGCGACATCTTAGCGGTCGAAATCTGAAAATTTCAATTCTCCATTTCACTAATCTCTTTAATTCTCTTCATTCCGTCCATTCTCTCATCGGTCAAGCAACCAGGACAGTACGATAAATAAAAAAAAGTTCTCTCGCGACAATGAGACAAGCGAAATAGCATAGAAACTCGAGAGAGTCCCAGTTAACAATCAAAGACTCTTGTTTCTCATCTTCCAATCTTCTTTTAGCTCATCATCATCTGAGTCTTTCTACACTTTATCCCATATACGATCATACATTCTTTTTATTACAATTGACCAAAAATATATCACAGTTAGAGAATAAATGGAAAATAAACTAGAAATGGAATTGGGGAAAAAGATTTTGAGAATAATGCCGAAGAGAAGAATAAGAGGCAGGAGAAGGAGAGAACAGCTCGCTCCTGTAATACAATTGTATCGTGCGTTTCAAATGCCTGGCAAACTCAATCTGCTGGTTAGCGAGCAATTGATTGTCTGGGAGAGAGGAATGGAAGAGGTAGGGCGGAGGAGAGCAGGTAGATCACTAATCTCCTCCCGGCGAATTCCTCTCTCCTCCCTCCACTCAGTTCGTCATAAGTCAACTACGTGTGGAATGGGAAATAACCTCACGATACAATGCAACGTCTAACGCCGATATTTTTTCTTTCCGTTTGCCAAATGCATTTCCTAACTCGAATATCCTCATTTACTAATCTCTCACTCCTTCATGATATATACTGCTTCCTTACCTTCGAAACCCTAGTTGGTGGTCCCCGGACCCGTTTCGGTGTGCGTGTTTCGCGTTTGCACAACCTCCATTGCGCATGCTTGGGACGACTTCCGTCTCTGAAATAATCTTTCCATCTGATTTTTCTTACTCCATTTTCTAATACCCGATCAATAAAAATATATTCTTAATTGTTTTCTACATCTAACTGATCCAAATGGCCTCACTATTGTTGACTGAACGATCAGCTGTGTTGATGTCGAAGTTCTAGTCAACATGCATTAAGTCTTCTGAAGTTATGCCGAGGAAGTTATCCCGATCTTCGTACTGCAATTAAAACTATTTTTTCTTTGTTAGCTCATTCCCCTTCTTCCAACCTTTCGAATACTCTCACTCACGGTGCTAGTTGTCATTCTTTCCAAAGGCGATTCCTCAGTTCTGGCTTCCCTGACTTTTACAGCAGTTGTTTCATCGCATTCGATCGCTTTCTCGAATATTGATATTGCTGAGACGGAGTAGACATCTGATGAGAAAGGTGATCAATCGACAATAGTGAGTTCCACGAAAAAAAGAAGTGAAAATGAGAAAAAAATCGAATATCATCCGAAAATGAGGAACGATGCCCGAAAATTAAGTAAGAATTCATAGCAAAAAGGAAGAACAATCTCAAGAATTGGATCAGTCAACCGGTGATTCGGATGAGGATGAGAAGAATAAGTGGCCTTGGAGAAAAACAGATTGTGTTTACTGCGATCAGGAGAAGAACCTGAAAACTTTTCTCAATAAGACTCTTCGCTTTTCACTTCATCATTAGGGCTGTGAGCATGAAGAACCCGTCTCTTCCTTTCTCATACTCTCTCACAGGTTAGATAGACAAGAGAACAGCGAGATGAAGAGAAAGAGTCCTCATCGTGACATTACTGCTCATACTAATGTGATTGAGCAGAGCAACAATTAAACTCGGATCAGTTGGGGGAAACGTTGTGAAAACGAGTATGTTGATAAAAGTAAACCGGAAGACCAGATCCCTGACCACAATTCTCCCTCCACATCACACACGCTGTCCACCCTCTCGTTCTTCTCTTTTACCCCTTACCCTCTCCTCAATGACAGCTGTTCATTTCTTTGGAACACGTTCTCTGACTAGATCTGCTGATCCTTCGCATGGATGCTTCTTCAGGCAAAGATGAAAGAAGGAATGTTTATCTCGTTGACATGAGAACAATAAGCGAGACAACCGTGAAAGAATGAATGTTGGAAATGGCATAAGCATACCGATCGGAAACAGAGTTGAATTGGTCACATCCTGGCAACTATGAAGAAGCGGTCAGGGATACCCCAGATGACTGCAGTTACCAAGTATGGCAACGTCTCTACGAGCATTACTCAAAGCTTTCGAAATCAGTGATGAAGCTGATGCCAGAATAAGATTAACTGCATAAAGCCATTGCCACGTGCAACTTCAAACTGGTAATGATCATGCAAGGTTATGAATAAGTACAATACTGAATTTCTCGGTGTCTGCAAATTCATTCAGATTTATCAACAAGATGCACGAGGCATGAGCACAGGATTCGGTCATATGGCTTCGTCGTCGATAAATCCTTGAACTCCGTCGGAAACGTCGGAAAACAGCATGAGCTGCGGCTTCAGCATCCACTGCGGTCCCCAAAGCACCCTTAATAAGCAGCATCAATACAGAGTAAATCATTGAACGGACAATCGTATCAACAAACAAAATCAATAGCTATAAAAATAATCAAACACACCAGAAGATCAGAAGGAGTTCATCATGCAGAGAATCATGAGCTGTGGAGGAGTTTGGTGTGGGAAAGGGACGAGATTCATCATAGAAGTTGGATTCTATCTGCACGAAATCGATTGTGAGCTGACTATGGAAAGTTAGAGGGAACACCTCACGAAGACCACGAGTGAGCTGAAACACAACTCACTCATAAGAATCCCAAAAATCGCAATTACCGTATCAAAATTCGCATAATCACGGGAGATAACTCCCAAAGCGAATGATGAGATCAAGAGGGAGTTCGAGAAGATTCATGCTCGGAGTGTGATCAGGAACTACCGCAGATATCGAAGAAAACAAGAAGAGTGGATTGGGAAGTTACCAATCACAGAATGATTCGAATGGACAAGACGAAGAATTCTGCCGATTGATGCCGATAATTGAATAGGATATGCGTACTTAGATCATTCCTCGCTGAACAATTTATCGATACACTAGAAAAGATAAAAAAAATTATCAAAAAAAGGCAAACACATTTCTCAACACAGCAGGAGTGGACTCGGTCCCGATAACAACCACATCCTTACGACCACGGGATAAGGCCACTAACAATAATGATCGATCCAAGACAACGAAATCTACCATACATACAATACAACGATCTACTTCCAAGTTACAAGAATCGTAGAAAGTAGTGTAAACATTAAATAAATTGGGATGGTCCTGAATGGCGACCTCGATCTGAAAGCGAAACATTGGAACTGGAAAAGACGAGAAACTACCGTCCCCAAATACGGAGTACGCAAAATATCACATACGGTTTCGTATTCCGGGCCATGGACCCTGCAAATGAGAATCACACAGGACATGCTCGGGAATATGAGATACCTGGGAGGAAACATTCCTTCTAACGCGGCCTCAACACAACTAAATCTAGTAGGAAATGCACCAGGCGCGGCTCTGATAGAGTGGAAGAAGAGAAGTGTTTAATCTCCGCAAGAGCCCACATAGAGTTGGCCCCAATCGATAATTTAGAGTCAACCGAAGACCGTGAGAGCCCTGTGAAAGGGGACTCCGACGCGACGACAGAAGCAACTTAGATAAGAAAGGTGCGGTCACTGGCAACACATAATTAGAACGGCGAGGGCAAAGTGCACTATCCCCAAAAAAGCTGAAAAGATAAAGAGGGAATTTGGACAGAAGATACAAAAGACAAAGGTAGTCGAAATCGAACCCTTTTGACAACAATCCCTCTCAATTAACTCACTCGATCGACTGATCCTGAAAATACAATTTTCAGAACAAGTTTTGACCAGATGAAAAGAAAATTAGACGAGCAAAACTCTTAGATAACAAGATTAAAATGTAATACCGCACCCCGCCCTCCACACGCCCATCCTCTTCCGGGACCCTTGCGATCTCCCTTTCAAGTTCAGCCAGTTCACCCAAATTCTCAATTGCGGGACCACGCTGGAGAAGAATGTGACACCTCCTAAAAATAAAACCGATATTAAGGACAATAGATTGGAGGAGAAAAAAGAAGAAGAAACCAGAATGCCAAAGGAAAGATATGTACCTCGCACGGATCCGCAGATGCAAGTGGAAATCCGCGTAGGCGGAACATACTCTACATGAGAGAAGATTTCGTGTGCACTACAAAGGCTATTGAAGGAAAATTGAGGAGGCGATGTAGATGCCTAGAAGAATATCATTATGGAAAAGCCAAACAGGAATTTCATGAGCATTCAAAAGGAGAGAAGAGAAGAGAATAGGAAAGGATCGTAGTCAGCAAGGAGAGAAGGGATGGACAATGTAAATATCTCTATTCCACGATGTTTATATATGATGAAGAGAGTGGGCGGAAACTTGTTCTTCGCTTTATAACGGGATTGTTATGTTGTGTTGACACCATTTATCGCTCGTGATTGATAAGAGAGAAAGGGATTGGAATTTATAGGATTCTTCTGGTCTGCAACCGATAATTTATCTATCATAATCATGATATGTTATTGCTTTGTTTTTAAATGATGACACTGTGGCACTCCAAAAATGCTATGTGATTTTTATTAAAAGATCGCACTTGCATGATCTAGTCCAGTCCAATTTCAAAATTATTGCAACTAACAATAAGGAGAACGCTAGTCTTGGCATTATTTAAATTAGTCAGGTTGCGTTCTCAATGGTGCTTTGGTCTCGCAACGATTGTCTCCTATTTAGACGCTATTCAAGACGCCTCCGTCCACTATAAAAGCCGATAGAAGGCGATGTCATTCAATATATTTGCACTTCTACACCACTGTCTATCCGCTCACCTATTCACTCATTGAGTCATATTACTTTATTGTTGCTGCTTCTATAATTTATTTTTATCAAGTATATTTCAGTTTGTCCGCTCTACACGCGGACACTCCCACTTTTCACGACGAAATGCGATGATCTCCAAACTTTTCATTCCAAAATATAATGTGAGCGCCCAACCTGAGGCCCAATCCCTTGTAAATACTAATTCATCACTTGCTATGATTAGGAATAGTCGACATTAGTCATCTTTAGCTCAGCAAATTCAGCCATTATAAACTCGTTTCACCTTTAGGTCATGAACAACCGTACCCCGGCTCATCTCGAAAATAACCGGTGTATCGGTAAGTGATTCACATTGCCGAATATCTTTTATTTTGCATTAATTACAAATCACCATAAGATCTCTCATTATTGACCATTTTCCATTCCTTCTGGTTCCTTCTAAATATGATAGATTTGCAGGATAACGCAGAAACCGAGAGATCAAGTGTGGGTTCCACCAGGAATAGTCCACTGGGTGCAAGCTGAGAGATTACTTCAGATGCCTATGACCTTATCCATGGAGATATGGCGGAATTCTTCGATCCTCCTTTGGATACCGTTGCTTCAGATATCGGAAATTTCGATGAATAAACTACTTTTCCCTTCTATAATGCTTAAAACTGGTGATAAAAAAGTTGTTAGCTTGAAATAGTATGGGAAAAAAAAATAAAATGTGCACAATAAAATGGCCATATCTCGAAAACGGCTCCATTTGAGCACTCGGGTTACTAGACCTTTCTTATCGGGTGATCGAAAAACGTACCTAAATTTTTGATTTTGCATAAGTTTGAGCAAAGTTACGCTCAAAAACGTATTTTTTTGGAAAAAATGTAGTCCGGAATTCCTTTGTACAGTAGCACTATCGGGAGGCCAGAGTTATGACAATTGAAATATCAGGTCATATAGATTCGAGTATGGAGAATCGATTGCACAAATAAAATTCATGATCACTGAACAAAAATTTCGAGAAAATTTGCATAAAGCACTCAAGATTTCAATTTTGCATGATTTGCACATGGAAGATCGCATTTTTGCATGTGATCACAATTGAGTAATATGTAAATAGGCTGATTTCCGAGCGATCTGCGCCGGATAGATCTCGATAACTCAAAAACGGAGCCAGATACAATCTGTAAAACATTTAGGGTCAATTTTTGCATATTATGCAAATTCCGACAAACAAAGCGGAGAGACATTTTCCAGACCCTCACCACAACCACTCCAACAAGTTTCAACGAAATCGATGACAAACTTTTTTTTTCTGTCGCTAAAGGTCCTCATTCCTCCACGTTTTTACAGGAGACCCGTGATACGACAAGCCGGTTCAGTGAATAGTGAATCGATTCGGAAAGCTTGCATCGTTGTTGAGATCATACGATTTGCACTGCGCGTGCGTGTCGCTTATCAATCGTTGGGATCTCTCTTCTAATAATACCGGCTTTCCGGTCAGAGAAGCGAGAGATTAGTGGTTGCCTATATGATGAGGCGAGTTTATTCCCCCGATCGATGTTAGGTGTATATATTTGAAGTGAATGAAGTTAACTTATTATTTGTTGGAGCATTGGTGAGTGGGTAATTACACGGTGGTATTGCCAAAATGAAGGGTCCATTTCTTTATTTCTAATGCGAGGAGTGAAGACAGATATTATGTTATATTAGTCCTAGTACACGGGTTGATCGCGCATGAGGATAGATGAAAATATTCAACGACGTATCGTGCGTTTGAAATGCTCAGCAAATGAGATGTGCTGGTTAGCGAGCTATTGATTGTCTGGGAGAGAGGAAGAGGGAAGGAAGGGCGGAGGAGGACAGGTGATCTACCGCCTCCTCCAGGCCTCTTCCCTTCTCCGCCCCGTCGAACGTTCGTCAAAGGTCAGCTACGAGTGGAATGGAAAATAATCTCACGATAATAAAATCAAAGATGAACCCAGTCATTTTCAGCCCATCTTCAACTATTCCTCTGATGTATCACGCCTCTCACCTAAGAATCGACTCAAAGTGGCTGAATCTGTCAGCGACCAATTTTTCGATGTCGGTTTTTCGATGGTTTTGTGTCCTCCCTGACCCCACTAGACCACCTGTAAAAGGAATAGTGATAAAATTCATTCCGGACTGAGCTGCAGCTCCCGTCGGCTGCAGCCTGCCAACTTTGACGCGATTTTTTACCCATTCAACGTAATCTTACGAAAAACTTTTCTTGAGCAGCTAGGGCTATTTTTCGATGCTCTATCGATCTGCGATGGTCGCATGTCGATATTTCTATTTTCAACACAGTTATACGTTATTGAGCTTTATTTAGAAATCCATAACAAAAGCAGTGAATTTTTTTGCTCACGATTGTAGATCTGATCGAGACGGTTCGAATGTTATGCTGGCGCTCGCATATCGAGGGGGGTGGATTGGTGATCATGCCCAAAAACTTTTTTTTTTCTTTTTCACTTTCCTCATCATTCATTCGCCGGTTCATTCCGCCCTCTCGAGAGCAATGAACTGGTCTCGCTAGTTCCAATACGAGTATGTTTCACCTAGATTATTACCAAGATGCTGAGTTGCCAAGATGCCAGTTTGAGTGGACGACTCAGTCTCTACTATCACTGCCTCGAATCTTTTCAGAATGTACTTGGTCATCACTTTGAGGGTTATGGTGAGCAAGCTTATGGACCGGAAGTTCCCTATGTTCGTTGAGTCTCCTTTCTTGAGTAGTAGGGACTACGGCTTCCGCCGGATTACTTTCACCAGATAAAAGGCTACCAAGCAGCGATTGAGGCGGTGAGCGATAGTTGACGCGAGATGGTCTCGAATGTGGAAGAGCATCGCAGGGAGAGCATCTTGGTAATAATCTAGGTGAAACATACTCGAATTGGAACTAGAGAAACCAGTTCATTGCTCTTGAGTGGGCGGAATGAACCGGCGAATGACTGATGAGGAAAGTGAAAAAGAAAATAAATAGTTTTTGGGCATGATCACCAATCCACCCCCCTCGATATGCGAGCGCCAGCATATCATTCGAACCGTCTCGATCAGCTCTACAATCGTGAGCAAAAAAATTCACTGCTTTTGTTATGGATTTTTAAATAAAGCTCAATAACGTATAACTGTGTTGAAAATAGAAATATCGACATGCGACCATCGCAGATCGATAGAGCATCGAAAAATAGCCCTAGCTGCTCAAGAAAAGTTTTTCGTAAGATTACGTTGAATGGGTAAAAAATCGCGTCAAAGTTGGCAGGCTGCAGCCGACGGGAGCTGCAGCTCAGTCCGGAATGAATTTTATCACTATTCCTTTTACAGGTGGTCTAGTGGGGTCAGGGAGGACACAAAACCATCGAAAAACCGACATCGAAAAATTGGTCGCTGACAGATTCAGCCACTTTGAGTCGATTCTTAGGTGAGAGGCGTGATACATCAGAGGAATAGTTGAAGATGGGCTGAAAATGACTGGGTTCATCTTTGATTTTATTATCGTGAGATTATTTTCCATTCCACTCGTAGCTGACCTTTGACGAACGTTCGACGGGGCGGAGAAGGGAAGAGGCCTGGAGGAGGCGGTAGATCACCTGTCCTCCTCCGCCCTTCCTTCCCTCTTCCTCTCTCCCAGACAATCAATAGCTCGCTAACCAGCACATCTCATTTGCTGAGCATTTCAAACGCACGATACGTCGTTGAATATTTTCATCTATCCTCATGCGCGATCAACCCGTGTACTAGGACTAATATAACATAATATCTGTCTTCACTCCTCGCATTAGAAATAAAGAAATGGACCCTTCATTTTGGCAATACCACCGTGTAATTACCCACTCACCAATGCTCCAACAAATAATAAGTTAACTTCATTCACTTCAAATATATACACCTAACATCGATCGGGGGAATAAACTCGCCTCATCATATAGGCAACCACTAATCTCTCGCTTCTCTGACCGGAAAGCCGGTATTATTAGAAGAGAGATCCCAACGATTGATAAGCGACACGCACGCGCAGTGCAAATCGTATGATCTCAACAACGATGCAAGCTTTCCGAATCGATTCACTATTCACTGAACCGGCTTGTCGTATCACGGGTCTCCTGTAGGTGGTCTAGTGGGGTCAGGGAGGACCCATAACCATCGAAAAACGGACATCGAAAAATTGGTCGCTGACAGATTCAGGTCGAGTCTTACGTGAGAGGCGTGGTATACGTGATCAACTTCTAGTCCAAAACGCTCGATAAATATAATTTGGTTTTTTTTTGGAGTGCTGATAAAAGTATGCTGAATGCTTGTTGCATAGGCTCACAATATGAGTAAACGTTGCGAGTGCGTCTCACTTCTCATAACTATTGTAGTTGTCGACAAACGAAGTCATTTGTAAATGTAACTGACATCAAATGATTTTCCGCAACTGCTCGTAGCATGTCGCGTGCGCTTTGCAATCGTTTCACTCTTTCAATTCAAAATCTCTTGTCGTTGGCAAGATAAGCGAAATATGATAAGGGATTACGAAAAAAATGCGTATTCTGATTTTTCGTGAATGTTCGTTCATCACTGCGCGTCGCTTGCACGAGTCAATCGTTTGACTATATTCACAATGTTCCCTCGTTGGTCATTGAAATGAAAGATGATAGGAAAGATTAAAATTACGCGTCTTTTCATTCTGACTTATTATCGATGGAAATTTTAGACGAATCGAGAATTGTTGGTGTTGAGACCGACATTGAGCAAGAGAATATCGTTACTACGAATGTAATCAAAAACGAATTAAAGTTTATTTTTCAAACATTTTATTAGCTACGAGAGTGAAAATGTTTACAAATAAGAACAGATCGATAAAGAACTCCCGCTCGTTGCGGACACTCAGCAATTCATTTTCTTCGATCACTTCGAAAATATAATCGTTGCCTTTTTAGAGACAAGCATGGCCCTAAATAAAGAGATATTAACAACGTCTACTTCAGCCTTCACGTATTATATACAGATATATAATGATAAATCTATTTATTTTGTACACACTTACGAGTGTGCCTTCTTCCATGTGTTGTAGGCGGAATGGTGGATCGATTTTTCCTTTTATTCATCTCGAATCGCTCAGATAGTAGTTCTTCTTCTCTTATACAACAATTATCCCCTCCACTCGGCCTGCATCTATATAATTTTATAATTTATTAATTGTTAATTTATTAATTTATTAATGTTAATTTATTAATTTATAATTAATTTATTAATTAATTTATTAATCTAGCAAACGAACCCTTGATAGTAAAGTTGGTGTAACAGAATCGGCTGGTGAAGATAGAGACCGAATTCGAACTCTAAAACACGGGAATTTGCATGAATTTCGACATTGTCTTTGTATACCTTTTTCGCATAGATTCCTTTCGTATAAAACTAAGCCGTAGTCCGAGTGTAGATCGAACAATCTGAATTAGGAGAGGTTTATTTTCGTCAAGATGTGGAAAAAATGAAGGAAAGAGTAGAAGATAATACGATACACCGACGCGTAGAGAAATCGAATAGCGATCGAATGCACCGAAGTAATGAAAAGATAAACGTTCACGGAACAATGATCAGTCAGGAAAGGTCTGACTCTCTCATTTCCCCACGTTCTCTCGCTTCTCTCACCGTCGAAAGAGCACTGTGAAGTGAGAGAGTCAGATCGATTTGCGCACATTACACGCGACGCAGGCAGTGAAAAAGTGAGCGATTAACTTGAGCGCTATGATCCAATTTTCAACACGATGCTACAACCATAGTTAGTGAATTCACTCTTCTCTCAACTAAATGAGGCGGGGTTGCCCTATGCGTCGCCAAAGAAGAGGAGAAAGAAGGTCAGCCAGAGTGAATTTCGCCCCCCCCCCTCCCCCCTACCTCTGCCAGTGGTCACAATGGAAAGTGAGATAATAGAGAGGGAGAGGGAGCGGCGATCCGGGGGTATCACATACCACATATCAGATCAAGATGAGATCAAGATAAGGGAGGATGAGGAAAAACCAGGTCAGATGTAGGTGAGAATGTTGTGCGAGAGAAGGGTCTAAATACAGAGGGAAAAAATAGGGAGAAAAAAAATTATGCAAAGTTTTTAATAACAACATGTAGGGACCACCACGCGATATGCAAATCACAGATTCATGCCCCGTGAAGTATCTCATTTTGTTAATCATGTGTATAGAATTATTTTTTGTGAACGGTCCACCCAACAAACGCTAATAGTTTTCGAGAAAATCGCGACTTTATGAAAACATGTTTTTCAAAAACGAGAGACAAAAATCTTTGAAACCCGCTAACTTCTGTTTTAGGAGAGGGCCGTGACTTTTGAAAGTTTCCAGTGATAGACTAAGGTTACAGGCATACCATATCCAAAAATTAGCAAATTCTATAGTCCCCCGCGATTTTTATATGAGATCAAAGATCAAACTCAAGCTCAAACTTTGGCTCTATGTAAATTTCGTGCGGGGCTATAGAATTGGCTAATTTTTGGATATGATATGCCTATAACCTTAGTCTATCACTGGTAACTTTCAAAAGTCGCGGCCCTCTCCTTTAAACGAAATTA
>LS484763.1:573746-593413 GCA_900490705.1 Pristionchus arcanus | reverse complement strand
CCCCCCCCCTCCCCATACCCTTGCTGCCGCAAGAACCGATTCGACAATGTCGACGGACATCCGTCTCTGGTCCACTCTCTCGCACTCTCATGTATATAAACTTGACGGAATAAATAATGAATGAATAATGAATGAATGAATGAAAGAAATGGACGACTACAAAAGGAAAGTGAGAGAAGGAGTGAAGTCGTCAATGGAAACGGGGAGAAAGGGAGGCTTCTATCGACGCCTCTCTTCAATTAATATATTCTTTCTCTCATCGATCTGACCGATGAGGAAAGGATCTCTCTCTCTCTCTCTCTCTTTATTTTGTCCTCTAGTAATACTAAATGTAAACAAATAGCTCTGTCAAGTCTTACTTCTTCATTACTTTATTAGTGAGAAATGAACACAACTTAAAAATGGGAGGTAGATTTAGACTTGAGTCTATGTCCCGTTCAGCGGAAGTTGATGGCATCCCTGGAGGGAAATATCGGCGAAATATCCATATACTTCTCCATATGTCTTGGATTCACGTGTCGTTGGATGACCTCTTTTCGTACCAGCTAGCAACCTCCATTTCGAAACAATTTCTTCTTACACTTTTCGATGTTTTCTGATTTCGTTGCTTGTGATTGCATCACGAAAGAGTTGCTGTAGACAACTGAAAAAAGATTGTAAAATGGCAGGGGAGAAGAAAGGACGACTACAATAGAGAAAGGAAAGAGGATGAGTGAAGGAGAAGAGCTGACGAACAGAGAGGGCTGTAGCCAAGGGAGATGGAGAGATGGGGTCTCTGTCGAGTGGAGGGAGAGACGCTCTTCCCTCACTATGGCATGAAGAAGGTTATCTCATTTAGAGTAACACAGTGATAATGTTTAATTTGATTTTTTTTGGGTCAAAGTTCGTATCGAACGTATCGAACACACAGGAAACATTCTTTATTGCTTTATCACTGAGAAACAATCACAATTCAAATGACATTTCATATTCAGTGAAATACTGAATGTAGGATGCTCGTGCTCTCTGACAATAAGCAATATTTCGAGCAATCTCCTTCCTAAATTTAATAATGTCATTAGCGCTTATCTAGCATTTAGCGCCGTACCGGCCTTACCTGTGTACCCCACCAGGCGTGGTTTTCTCACGACAACTGTAAAATCGCCTTGATTGTGGAATCAAATTTAACTTTTAACTTTTTATTTAGCGCTGCGTCCCATTTGTTCCGCGGACGACGTATGCGTTAGACGTATGCGTTAGATGTTCCGCGGCATTTGTTCTGCTGCGTTAGATGTTTATTCCGCGGATACAAAATGTCGACTCGCATGCATAAAAAGATCAAAGCAAAGCAAGATAAACTCTTGAAACAAAATAAAGAACTGCACCTTAAGTTTATTCGATAAGCAATTTTGTTGTACCGATTGTACGAGGAGCACGATTATAACATCAGATGTGTACACGACTACTGAAGGAAAGGAAAAAAGATGTGAAGAGGGCAGGTTTGGGGAACAGTGGATGGACGGTGTCGATCTGTCTCTTCATTTCGCGTATTACATCATTCATCAAACAGTAATAGACGTAAATATGCGTTTATCACTGGCAGCGACACAATTTTAAAATGACACGATCAGAAGATGTCGATCTCAGATTGACGTTGCAATATGTGATCGTTTCGAAATTTCATTAGCTTGTCCGTAGCCGTTTGTTAGCCCGATTTTTCTTCATAATGAACGGGGAGATAAGTCACAGTCTCAGTCACGTGGAGAAGATGTCTACAGCACAACCCAATTGACCATTCACTGGAAAAGAGTTGAAAAAAATAATTTACGGAATTGCCTCTCACCAAAAAATAGATTCCACTTACTCTTTCTCTCTTCTAAGCTTCTTGAATTTATTTTCTTCATTCTGTGACTAGTCTCTGACGAATTAACTGATTCAACTAGAAGTATACTGAATGTATATAAGCTTCTGGGGGAACAAAGAGTACATGAATAAAACCTCTTTTTCAAATGATATCGTTATTCTATTGGAGTGCGCGGACGAGCTGATGCAGACAACTTAAAATAATTGAAGAATAAGAGGGAATAAAAAGGAAGAAATTGGTGGACTACTATACGAAAGGAAGAAAGGAATTGTTGAGAAGGACTGGCAAAGAGAAAGAGAAGAACGGTCGTCAGGAGAGAAGAGAAGAGTGGAGTGGAAGGATGTGTCTCTTCTCCCTGCAGACTCTCTTGCGACTACTACTGCATAGAAAAAAGGTACAATACAGAGAGATCGTGCACGATCCATCTCAGTCTTAACTAGTAAATTTTATCAACGAGAAGATATGATGGAGATATGATGGAGATAATATGATATCATTTATCATAATATTTTAATCAGACGTCGACGAGAGTAAACAGTGAAGCAATTTGGTTTGTGGAACATGCGCGAAAAGCTTCCATTTCGAATACATTAATACATTCATTCTCGTCTCCTTCCGTCTTCGTTTCGGTTGTCATCCGTCTCTTGGGACGTGGTAGTTGCAGTGTGAACAGCCCTTCAATGTCTGCGCCATCCAGGTCCTTTTTGGGCATCCCAACTCAATCTGAAAAAAATGGATGTAACCATTGTTAACCTGTAGACTATCTTGAACGAAATTTATCTGACTTTCTTTTATATTTTGCCGGCCACGTTTGTTCGAGTATGTAATTAGCACTTGTGATCATTGGATAGCGAATGAGCTGATGTAGACATCTGAATGATTGAAGAATAGGAAAATAGAGAGCAAAAAAAGAAAAACGAAAGCGGAAGACTACTAGTGGGAGAAGAAAGGAGGAGAAAGGAAGGAGAAAGACGAGCTAACAGAGAGGTAGTCGCCTAGAGAGATGGAGAATGGGAGGGATTATATGTATAAATATTCCGAAAGAATAGAATATTTATACATATAATTGTGCGAGAGGAAAAAATGATGACTACTATACGAAAAGGGAGAGACGGGATTGAGGAGGAGGTCTGGCGAACAGAGAAGCGGTAGCCATGGGCAATAGGAGGAAGGAGGGTGCGCCTCGGAGACTCTCGATGAAGACTCTTCATTACAAGATCTATTTCACAGCCTTCTCCTGTTAGATAGCATACCGAATGGTGATAAAAATTCTTTATCAACAAAGTTAAAATGATCATCTTTTTAATAGGCTTGGTATGCTGCGTGAATTCATGTCTCTGACGGTTTTGTCCTCATCTTCATCATTCTGCGATCGCCAACGAGTGCGTAGTTCACCATGCACTTCTCACCCGTACTTCTCATGGCATGGTCAAGATAGACCGATTCTTGACTGTTGCTCGACTTCTCTTTTTTATTGGACTCTAAATTGTACACATGCCATGCATTGCTTATTGGATGTCTCTCCGATTGAATATCTCTCCAAATATCTGGAAAGTATTGACCTTTCTAATATTACAGCAAAAGCGCGGCATACTTTTATAAGCGAAGCAATACGATATTCCACAAGTGAGTGAGTCATTGTTCAGTTGATGTAGGCAACTGAAAAAAGAACAATAACAAATCAATTGCGAGAAGAAAAAATTTGGACGACTACTACGAATGAGAAGAAGGAAAGAAAGAGAGGATGGAGAAGGAATGGCGACCCGAGGAATGGTTGTCAAGGAAGAAGGAAGGCCTTCCCTTCCTTCATTCGAAGGAAGAGATGCGAGGACGACTCTAATCGATGAAAGAGTGTAGTGAATTACGAGAGGATTCGCTGCAGACCGGGAGGAGAATGGCGAAATATCGAAATATTTTAGCTTGAAGAGGAATGTATTGTGAATCCGGTGTAGTTGATTTTTGTGAAATATTTGCATGTTGTCATTTGTGAGTAAACTTGAAAAGCAAGCTTTTTTTTCTTTATTGAAAACAATCATGAACGGTTAATGATGATTCCCCATGTTTTGTTGAGCTTGTCCTTCATCTGTATCTCTCTCACGCTCGTTTTGGACGAGCACGTGTTTCCGTCTTTTTGATATTGATCTGTGATGGGCTGTCATCTCTTCATCCTTAGAGAAAAAAAACTGTATGATAACATTATTCTGGTTCTGCTAAATAAAATCACCACGCTGCCACTTCGCAGAAAACTTAGGTTGATCTTGCTATTGAGTTGCTATTGAGAATGAGCTGACGTAGACAGCTGAAAAGAATACTTGCAACATCCTACAGAAAATGCAACAAAAAATAATACTTAAAAAGAGAAAAGAAATGGAAAGAAATGGAAATGGTGGAGGAAAGAGACTGGCGGGCAGAGGAGCGGTTGTTAAGAGAGATGAGGGAAGAGAGAAGGGAGGAAGGGCTGAACGAGGATACTAGTTTTTTTCTCAATATTATCTCTTTATCAGTAACGAAAGGAAAATAATAAACCAGAGAAACAGAAGAAGATAAGTTCTATAGTTATGGTCCCCTAATATCGATCGTTGCAACTCTGGTTTTGGTTCGACTCTCCATATTCCTTCTCGATGATTTCAGGACAGCTCGTCAATGACATTTCACATGTGCGCACATTGCAACGCATTCTGAAAAACGTATCAAATTCAATGAGCCATTATTTACTTTAGAAAAATCATGACTACGATTTGACTGACATGATACAGACACATTCCACAAAGAACACGTTACTCTTGCATGAAATATGATAATCGTGAACCTTAAATGCTGATTTAAATTGTTGATGATTAACAAAAATAATTTATCACCTTTAGGTGCATTTCTTTTGAATCTGATAAGATTTTGAGTTGACGTAGGCAACTGAAACAAGACTTGATCACAAACTTCCCTTTTTCGGGAGGGGTGAGCAAAAATTGCGCAACTAGATATTACGACGAATAAAGAGAAAGAAGAAGGAGAGAGAAGAAGGACTGGTGAACAAAGGGGTGGTCTCCCTTGGATATGAGGGAATATATGGAGAGAGGGGGGGAGCAATCTCCCTCTCCATTTGGCTCTCCCACTCCATAATAGCCCAGTAACAGCATAGGTAATAGCCCCACCCGGGCTATTACCTATGCTGTTACTGGATCTGCCTCCTTCATCATCTTGATTTCTCCTGTAATCGACTGCATTGTTTTCTTGTCCCTTCTCCCATGCTGTTCCTTTTGTCTTTCGTGACATTTCTTTTCTCATCCATCGTTCAATGGCCTTCATTGCACGGCAAACTTCCATTCGTGCTCTCAATCTTCGAATCAGTCTCGATGGATTGCCAGCTATTGTTTGATGAATAACATCTTAAAGGTATGAAATATGGCTTTTTATCGTTTTATTTTTACCACTTTCCCAGCTGATGTGAACATAAAATTAAGTCTAACTTCAAATTATCTCGGTACATTATCGCTTGTTTCATTTCGGATGAGGTGATGTAGACAACTGAAATAACAAGAGCTGCACATAATGTAAGCAGACAAATGGAAAGGAACGACTACTGAACGGAAAGGAGAAAGAGAGAAGTGGAGGAAGAAGGACTGGCGAAGAGAGGAACGGTCGTCAACGAGATGGGGGAAAGAGAGGGAGATGGATGGTGGAGAGGAGTCGAGGGGAAGGAAGTCTCTCTCTTCTTTTGTACTGTTTCAGCCCACGTCACAATTATATCATACAAATATCGTATGTATAATTTTATCATAGCGAAAATACATATGATTCATAAAAAAAACTGCGACAATCACATACGATTTTCAACTCTCTGTTCTGTCATTGTCTGTCTCAGAGATTGCCGGTGTTCTTGGAGATTATAGCTTCATTTCAACTTATGGGAGGAGAACAGAGTTCCGTTGGTGGATGAAATATACATAAGGGATGAAGGTGCATCGAACAAGGTTAACAGGTAAACAATTTTCTTTATCATTTACTTTATTACGTTTCCATGAGTTGTGGAATCCTTCACTATTCTCATGGGATTGACCACATAGGTGAATGAAGTGAAAGTCATATTGTCTTCGATCGGGGCACAGATGTATGCACTCTTTCAGAACGCATCCGAGATGATAATACGTCTCCATAGATTTTCCGCATTCCTTTCTCACTGTTTCTGTCACTGCTCCTCGAGTTCTCGAGTTGGATGATCCCAGTATAAACTGAAATGCTCCACTCACATTTTTGATTGAGACATTACACTCACCGTTTCCTAAATTCTTGTTGCAGCGCGACGCAGATGAGTTGATGTAGACAACTGAAACACCATTAGATGTTACAGTAAAAGCAAAGAGACAAGATAAAAGAAAGTGAAGGACTACTATACGAAATATCATAGAATGGAAGGAAAGAATGGAGAAGGAAGGAAGAGAAGGACTGCGTGAGATGGAGGAACGGTCGTCAAAGTGATGGAGAAATGAGAGGGATGATGGAGCGAATTCGAGATGAAGTCTCTCCTTCTTGTATGCTACTTCAGCCCAAGTCCCAATTATAAAATACACTGCCACGAACAGTCTCCTGAGTTGTGTCACCAGTGCGCAATATTGTATTTATCATAACAATGAAAATAAATAATTCAATAATAAATTATAGATGAGAACCATAGTTGTCATTGTAGTAGAGTGTCTCATACAACATGAACAGCAATATGCCGCAGTGTGGTCCTTCAAAAAGCTCAAAACAGAATTGTTATGCTAATGATTTATCGTGTGTTATTATACAAATATGATAACTTGGATTTTGATCTTGAACAAATAAAATCATCTGAAATGGTTTTTGTACCGAAATCTCTAACTTATTATAGAGAATAACGAGAATAATTATGAAACATTCACCATTTCATTTCTTGACATTAGTATAGGTAATTATTTGATTGTGTATCGGTGATTGTGTTGATTTAGACAACTGAAATAAAATAAAATAATAGAAGCAACAGTACGAATGCATTAAATAATGAGACGACTACTAATGGAAAAGGAAAAAAAGTGAACGAGGGAGAAGAAGGCTTAGCCTGACGAACACAGAGGAGCAGTCCTCAATGGAGATGGAAAGAAGGGAGACGCTATTTGTTGTGTCTCTTCATTTCACGCGATCTCTCACCATTTGAATAATCGTGTGACCAGATGGGTCTCATCGGTGGCAAGCAAATCTTTTTTATTCCGGCGGTTTCATCAACAACAAGATAATGTGGATAGCTTATCAGATACTTCATATAAAATGTTTGCGATTCCGATTGAATAGGATACATTCACCACATTCATTAAACATAGACTGGGACACTCTTTTGAGTCGTCGGTCGATGCAGTTTTTTTCTCGACAGCACGATTCCGTTGGCGTGTTGATTTGTGAGGGCAACGAAGACAGTTCGATACGGCCGCAATTCTAATTGAAAAATACATATATTTTCACGCAGTTTATTGTGCACTATACCTCGTTACTTTTCTAATTATATTGTTTTTCTCACGATTAGTTCACGGATGAGTAGATGTAGACAGCTGGAAAAAAAGATTATTATATGTGATTGTGAAAAAAGAGCAATGAATAGGACCACTAGTGAGAAGGAAAGAAGGGGGGTAGTGGGAGAGACGGAAGGACTGGTGAACAGAGAGGAAGTTGCCCATGGAGATGGAGGAAGAGAGGTACAGCCTGTCTCTTCATTTCGCATACTCTCTCAGCACGCTGAAGAAACGGAGAGCAATCTCTCTTCTTTCTCTCACACGACAAAAATCCATTTCCGTGAGAACGCCAACGCAATGCAATATTGAATCCTTTCATTAAGAGGCCGGATCTGAGAAAATTCACCATTTTGCCACCTCCCCGGACATTGCGCCAAGATTTTCGATTTGGGTGTCCATACTCATAGGACCTGGAGGGCCTTTGACCTTGTTTACAAAACTGATGACGTCACCATCAATATCGCGTAATGCTGCGCAAAAGCGCCGGGTTCGTCGAAAAAATCGAAAATTCGTAGTTTTTCAACCGAATGAGCTAGATCCAAAATTCCTTTTGTAGTATGTTAGGCATGCCTAGAGTGTACCATAGCACTATTGGGATCGAAATTTGGACGATCCCGATATCGACATTTTGACCCACAGTTTCATTTATTTCGATTTATTTGTATCTCGGACTTGCCAGCGGGGATCCTATCCTTCATGTGGTGGTACCTCACTGCCTAGGGCACTATGCCTACCTATCGCCAATATCGGATTCCGGGTCGCATTGAACGAAAACGGGCCTTTTGTGGTCGTAGCTCGAGTCCAGATGGGCCTTTTCCAGCATTTTCTATTGACTGTCTATGATTTTCTAGCCAGATAGGAGTCAATTGGTAATATTACGTCGCATTTCGAATATTTATCACAAAAGGATTTGAATCCGCGACAGTGATTTTTTTGGATTTTTTCGAACCACCCCCGGGTCATGGTTCGAAAAAATCCAAAAAAAAATGACCATCGCGGATTCAAATCCTTTTGTGATAAATATTCGAAATACGACGTAATATTACCAATTGACTCCAATCTGGCTAGATTATCATAGACAGTCAATAGAAAATGCTGGAAAAGGCCCATCTGGACTCGAGCTGCGACCACAAAAGGCCCGTTTTCGTTCAATGCGACCCGGAATCCGATATTGGCGATAGGTAGGAATAGTGCCCTAGGCAGTGAGGTACCACCACATGAAGGATAGGATCCCCGCTGGCAAGTCCGAGATACAAATAAATCGAAATAAATGAAACTGTGGGTCAAAATGTCGATATCGGGATCGTCCAAATTTCGATCCCAATAGTGCTATGGTACACTCTAGGCATGCCTAACATACTACAAAAGGATTTTTGGATCTAGCTCATTCGGTTGAAAAACTACGAATTTTCGATTTTTTCGACGAACCCGGCGCTTTTGCGCAGCATTACGCGATATTGATGGTGACGTCATCAGTTTTGTAAACAAGGTCAAAGGCCCACCAGGTCCTATGAGTATGGACACCCAAATCGAAAATCTTGGCGCAATGTCCGGGGGGTGGTCACTTTTCTCAGATCCGGCCTCTTAAGTCATATTTCTTTATCGAAAACATAACAGATATACAATTGTGGGCAATCCAAAATCATTTTTAGGCGCATTCATGGTGAGTAGTCATCGAGATCTTCTCCTGTTTGTATACTTGCGACGTAGTCGTGTTGGCATAACCAATCGGAGCAGTAGTAAACGGCGGCTTTGGGCACTCTTTTCTTCCTTCAGCCATTGTAGTTTTGGTTCTCTGAACTCCCTGCAGCGTATTCGGAGTCGTGATCGTAGCCACACCGGATGTAGTTCTCGTTTATCGTCTCCTTTTTACATCTTGAAATCCATTGACCCTTTGCTGGTTGCAGTTTAACGATGTAGTGTAGTGGCGATTGAGCTGATGTAGGCAGCTGAAAAGTAGGATGAAGATAATATATAAGATGAAATGTAAAGAAAGAAGACTACTAGAAGAAAAAGCGAGAGGAGGAGAGGAAGAAGAAGGAGCAAATTGTGGAAGAGGAGGACTGGCGAACAAGTCTTCAGTAGTCAAGGGAGATGAGCGAAGAAAGAAGGGATGAAGAGAGAGAGACTATCGCGAGGAGCAAAGTATCTCTTCTTTTTATGTGATCTTATCTGCGAATAAGTACAAATGAGAAAAGCTAATATTATGTGATTATTCCTTGTTTTCATTTTACACGTATATTCAAAAGAGCAAATGTTCATGTAACATGGAATATATACTTTATTTGATTGCTGCAAAACATATTACTGAATATTTTATCAAAAATCATTTTCAAAATGAGCATTTTGCACTATTGATCATTTTGTGATCTGTAGGAGTCTTCTTTTTGTGTCATTCTTCTCTCCACTTATTTCTGTTTTCAGATCCGGTTGAATCGTGTGCTTTGGCTGGTTTGAGATGTGGAAGGTCTAAAAAAGCGTTGTGTAAAAAAGCTGGATATATGAAATTTTTGAGAAAACTTACAGGAGCAATATCTTGTCGGTAGATAATATTGAAATCGTTTGTTCTAAATAACTATCACAGCACTTTTATTTCTTCACTTTCGTGTGGGTCGATGAGCTGATGTAGGCAGCTGTAAGAAAGTATTGACATTTAAATTGCAACTCTGGTGTGCGTCCCCAACTTGGGTCCAAGCAAATTCCCAAGTTGCGTCCAGGCCTGGGCCCAAGTTGGGTTCCTGCTTGGACCCAAGTTGGGTTCCTGCTTGGACCCAAGTTGGGTTCCTACTTGGACCCAAGTTGGGTTCCTACTTGGTTCCAAGTTGGAAACCCTGTTTCAGACTTTTTTATTGATTGATAGTTGAGATACAGTAATCTCATACAGTAACCAAAGGCCCGCACGGTTAGACCATGTCGGGCCGGTCACATCCAAAATACGGTCCTACTGGGGACCGTAGACAGTCAATCGCACTCGTGCCCAAGGCAGTCAAAACAGAGCTTCGAAAAAGGACCTTATAGGCTAGGTGCCTGCTAGACGCGACGGGTAGAGAACTGCTTGGATCCAAGTTGTGTTCCTGCTTGGGCCCAAGTTGGGTTCCCGATTAGGGGGTACTGTACTTGGGCTCAAGTTGGGTACCCGGTTTTACTTGGGCCCAAGTTGGGGACGCACACCAGAGAAGGAAATACATCGAATGGATGACTACTAAACGGCAAATAGGAAGGGAAAATGGGGAGAAGGAGTGGCGAAAACAAGAGAGAGAGAGAGAGAGAGAGAGAGAGAGAGAGAGAGAGAGAGAGAGAGGTCGTCCATGGAAACGTAAAAAGAGGGGACGCTTTCATCGAGATGGATGCACCTCTTAATTTTGCTCGCTCTCTATCTTTCTCTGATCATGACCAGCGAGATCACCCATGTAGCGTCTCATTCCAAAACGGATAAAATATAAAAATAAGCGAGAATAAAAGGAGGGAAATCGTTTTAGTATGGTTTATCAATTAAAAAAGTAATCGACGAGGCTAAACGAAGCAATACAAGCTGTAGATCGAACGAGAAAATGCTTCCTTCCTTGAATTCATCTACATATATTCATTCTAGGCTCCTTTCGTGCTTGTTCTAATTGACTTTGTCATCCGTCACTTGAATCTCTCCGCCTCCTCCAAGGTTCATCAATGCGCATTTCAACGAAATCTGAAATAAAAAATACATTACCATCGTTAATATATATACCTAAATCGCGAGCGCTCTTTACCTGATTCTTGATTTTGCTTATAACATTTATCTATTTATTGGTAAGCGATTGAGTTGATGTAGACATCTGAATGATTGAAGATGAGAAAAATCAAAGACATACACTGCGAAACGACAGACTACTAGTGGGAGAAGAAAGGAGAATGATGGAGGGGAAAGACGGGCGAACAGAGGAGTAGTCAATGGCAACGAGGAGATAGGAGGACGAAGTCTATCTGTCTCTTCATTTTGCATGCTCTCTCATATCTCGGATCTGCCAGAGGCCACGGGAATTCTCTATCCATTCTCTCTCGCGACGAACAAATCCATTCCACATTCACACTGACAATAATGAGTGAAACACACTAACAACTCTTCCTTCCTCATATCTTTATCAGTTGGAAGTGAACACAAATCAAATATGGACTGCGTCCAAGTGCCAGTCATTTAGTCGAAGACGCCTTATCGTTTACATTCCGGAAGACTGACGCGTATCCATGCGTCTCCACGCGCGTCTCAATCACGAACTCTGCGGTACTGTGCATGTTGACGTCTCTCATATTTAAATGTCTTTCCCCGAAAATGTCCAGACACTTACTATTTCAGCATCAGAGGGCTACTTTCCTGAAACGGGATAATTTATCTGCTGAATCATTTCGAAATAATTCACCTTACAGCTTGGGATGATTTAAGAATGTTGCAAGTGATTACATCACGCGAATGAGTTGATGTAGGCAACTGAAAGCAAACATACAAATGTTGACTGGTGGAGAAATTAACAACGCGTCCTCAGAAGAACGACTACTATTGGGAAAGGGGAGAAAGAAGAAGACTGGCGAATAGAGGAACGGTAGCCAAGGGTGATGGGAAAAGAGAGACCGTCTTAGTCGAGAGGAGGAAGCGTCTTCCCTCACTATTCAACCTATAAGAGAGAGCATAGAGACACAGGACAAGATATGATACTTGGTAATCACGTATTCCGCTGTAATTTGAAAAAAATAATTATATTTTTTATCGTGGCAGAAATATAATGTTTGAAGTAATGATTCACAAATCATAGACACATATCTTCTTGCATTCGCTGGTATCGTCGTCTATTCGTCTATCGGCTTGTCTTTCAAGACAATGGTGCAAGTTTGGGTTGCTTCTTGTACCATAATTGCCATCATTTCACTGTAATCTGAGTACGAAGAAATACACTGTCAGATCGTACTTCATGGTCCTTTCTGTTGGAGGATATTTTTTATCAACTTGAAATAAATTGCGAATAGAGCTGGAGTAGACAGCTGAAAAAAAAACTGAAATAATTCAAAAAAGGAGGATGCAAGAGAAATCGAATACTAAAGGAAAGAGAGGAAGGAATAATGGAGGATGAAGGGGAGGGCGAACAGACGAGTGGTCTCTACGGGAGATGAGAGGAGAGGATGAGGTGAAGAAGCGTCTCTTCATTCTTCGTACTCTTTCTTCGCTTTTATCGATCTGTCGTGCATCTAATGCGGAAACAAAAAAATTTCGTGTGTAGCTGTCACATCACTCACAATCTCAACCTCGTTTACAGAATATTGATTAAATAATGGTTTCTTTAACAACAATTTCAACAGATCATGAATATATTTATTTTATAATTTTATGATTGTTTGAGGAAATGATTGACCGATGAGTTGGCAGAAGTCGATGATGGCCTCGGTTTCCTCCGATGTCTGTAATTGACTCGCAAAAATTCCAGTAAATAAGACATACTTCGACTCTATCTCCAATGGATGATCTCTCTCTGACACTCTCGTTTCGAAATGTTCTCCCGTCTCTCTGATTGCCGAAAGATAGAGAAAAATGAAAAGACTAGATCATTGCTCTTATTCCAATTACTAAAGATTTCCCACCTTACCTCTCTTTGTTATAAAAAGTAGATGTTTTCGTCTTTGTTGTGACAACGCAACCTCCAGCAGCCTCCGGCTTCACCGTTCATTGTGCCTTTCTCCGAAGTTCAAGCTCCTTCTTCGTGATTTTCTGACAATGTGAAATTGATGCGAAAATGTTTTTTATGAGACACAAATCCCCGTTTCCCTTTACTTCCTAATGTTTTTTCCCTTTTTTGTGTACCTGACATGAGATCATCATGCAATATGGATCCATCTGGGAGAATTCTCCGAATTCTTCGTGTTGGCTCTCGTACGTCTTTGGAATCGGTCCCGAATCGCTCCCTGTAATGAAACCACTGATCAATGACGTCAATACCGAATCTTTTCTCCTGATTTCACTTTTATCTAGCCTATTATGAGTATTTTTGCGGTAATTCATTACCCATGTGCAAAATGAAGAGACGGCGGCTCATAATTCGAGGTATACTACTGTCAGTGTGCACGTTTGTGGGCCTGTAGGATATTACCTTTATTAATTATTTGATCGCGTTACGATCGATAGCTTCTTTCTCGATACATTCAGAGGAGAAATGCCGAGACGGAGTAGACGTCTGAAGAATAGTGAGTAATAAAACAGTGTGTAAAACGAGTAAGAATAAATCGACAATCATCCGTAATGAACGATCGAGGGCCGAACACAGAGAAATTCGAAGCAAAAGGTTAGAACAAACTCAAGATGTGGTTTAGTCGGCAGGTGATTCGATTTTGAGAAGAAGAAGAGGCATTGGAGGAAAACAGATTGTTTTTACTGCGATCAGGGGAAGGACGAGAAAACTCTTCCCTTCAATTATTCTGCTATGATTCACATGATAAGAAGGGCTGTCAGGATGAAGAACCCCTCATGTCCCATACTCTCTCACCGGCCAGAGAGATGAGAGAGCACGCAAGATGACGACACGAATCCACCACCCTGCTAGCCCTGCGCATTCAAATGTAATTGATCAGAACCCAATCACGTTCGAGATAGATGGAGTTGCGAGCTCGAGTCAGGTTATAAAAAAACCCCGAGAGATCAGCTCCCTCGTCTCTCTCTCTCTCTCTCCGTCCATATTACACTCGTAGTTCAGTCTCCCATTCCTCTCTTCTGTCCCTTATCCTTCTTCTCAATGAATGACAGCTGCCCACTTTCCTCGCACACGTTGACTTGCTGAATTGCTCCATTGATTTCCCGCTATCTAAAATCAAGTATTTCTCTCTATTCTCGCACACTTCTTTTGAGCCTTGGCTACTAAAATTTTGCGCTCTCTCTAACGAAATTTTAAAAAAAAGTTACACGAATGCAATCCATTCGCGACTTCTCTGGTTTTCCTCTTTTGCCTTTTCATTATTCGTGAAATTCTTCGAATGACTCGCACTTTTTAGTTGCCTACTCCAACTCGAATGTGGCAGGGCTGTCTCTCACCGAAAATGAAAAGAATAATACTTCAATATTGATTCGAATCAAGGTATTTTCGCATCATAGGATGGTATTATTCTGGATTTTGCACGTATGTACAACTGAATATTCTTTGTTATTGAGCTGATATTTACAGGAAATCTTTCTGGGATATCATCTTACAGCAAGCTGAGAATGAGAGCAAGGACTCAGTGCCATCAAGACAATCTTTGAAAGAATGGTACCTTATTTCTGTCATTCTGAATCTGTTCTTGCTATTTCATCGAAACTGATCAACATAAGGGGTTTGTTATCTGCGATATCTCTTTTTTTTTGGGGCCAAAATCCAACATCATAAAATAGTCCGATTATTATTTATCATTCACCATTTTTTCAACATTCCCTTTCAACATTCAGATCTTCACCAAGACCTGGAGAGGAACTGGTATGTGCTATGGACACTTTCTATTGATCATCGACAGCCAACATCTATCAATCATTGTATCCTATTCTATATAGCCAGATGCTTTATGTTAAACATGATCATGCACGTTCCAGTGTTTAAAAAGAAACATCTTGATTTAAGTTGTTACTTGATCTGTATCTTGAATCATCAAGGCACACTTACCATCTTTTATCGTATGAGACGTCAAACATACACAAACTAATTTAAGACATTAGCGCCACATCTTTCTATGCCGAGCAACGCTCTTCAAATGACCCTGCAGTTCCAATGGCGAGTGAGCGGTATTGACAATGAGCGGATGAAAAGACGAGATTGATATCCAATTTTCCAATTGGGCGTTCTTCTACACTTTCCACCAACCCCGTCGTTTCATTTGAATTTCTAACGATTCGCGCCTTTTGAATCTATAGCACTCATAAATTCGCGCTCACACTTACTTGAAAAGATTGGGCTGGATTGGCTCTTCTCTTACACAACCGTTAATCTCTAGATCGTGAGATTATTTCCCATGCAGATTGGGTTTGCTGAGCATTTGAAACGTGCGATAAATGGAGAGGACGACCTCGATACGGATGTGGATGTTGAATAATCAATGGGAAGACTTCTAACATTTTTTTAATGACAACACGCTGTTGTTTACCTTCAAAAATCTTTTTGTTGTGATGCTTATCGACTATGATATTTGCTTCAGTCCCTCACTCAAATTTCAAAATTATTAGCAGCAAGGATAACGATTGACGATTACAATTATTCATATGGTGATTTTTAATGGTGCTCACGCTATCAGTAGTGAGCACCATTAAAAAGTAGCGTAGATAGCGTATCAGTAGATAGCGTGAGCATCAAAATGGCATTGGTCTCGCAACGAATGTTCACTGTTTAGACGCTTGTAAGGACGCCTATTTCGGGTATAAAAGCCGAGAAAACGCAATATCAGTGCGTTCGCCTAAGAATCGCACCCCCTCCGGTACAGCAGAATATACCATTATGAAATTTTTACATTTTCTGGTAGCCCTAGGTAGCCTACATCGATTTCTGTTATTGCGATGTTTCAAAAAAAATAATTTGCATAATTACATGCATTCAAAGTTGACCCCTTTTCAAACAAAATCAAATGTTACTCATCGAAAAATCAATAAAATTTCCTGAAAATTTTTTTGTAGAGTAAACTTGATGTGCTCTATCCACCTATGCCGGTCGTTTTTGCGAATTCTAATTTTGAAATTTTCAGTCAAAGTTTGGGAATTTATTTCTCGAAAAAGAGGAAAAACACATCTGAGATTTTTTGATATGTTTTGACCCTTGTGGAAATCAATGCCCTGGATTTTTTTCAGATTTTTAGGAGGGTGGACTGAGACTCTACAAGCTAAACAAGAAATCGCCAAATCGAGCCAAACTCTTCATTTTGCACCGCGCACCCTGCCCTCGCGGCGTGAAATGAGACCTATGGGGTCGTTAATTGAATTTGTTCTATGTAAATCGTCCCATTCCACCTCATTTCACGCCGCGAGGGCAGGGCGCGCGGTGCAAAATGAAGAGTTTGGCTCGATTTCGCGATTTCTTGTTTAGCATGTAGAGTCTCAGTCCACCCTCCTAAAAATCTGAAAAAAATCCAGGGCATTGATTTCCACAAGGGTCACAACATATCAAAAAATCTCAGATGTTTTTTTCCTCGTTTTCGAGAAATTAATTCCCAAACTTTGGCTAAAAATTTCAAAATTCGAATTTGCAAAAACGACCGGCATATGTGGATAGAGCACATCAAGTTTACTCTAGAAAAAAATTTTCATGAATTTTTATTGATTTTTCTATGAGCAACAGTTGATTTTGTTTCAAAAGGACTCAACTTTGAATGCATGTAATTATGCAAATTATTTTTTTTGAAACATCGCAATAACAGAAATCGATGTAGGCTACCTAGGGCTACCAGAAAATGCAAAAATCTCATAGTGGTATTTTCTGCTGTGCGGAAATAGAGTGGAATTTTGCGATTCTTAGGCGAACGCACTGATATGAGCATTTTTTCTTCCATTTCTTTCCTCTCCTAGAGTATATTTCCATCATAGAAATTTGCTTTTTTATTAGATTATATTTGATTCTCCAAAAATAAATTTTTCAGTTTGTCCGATCTACACGCGGACACTACAAATGTAATTACCATCACAATCGCAGCCGCTGCCGAAAAGCGCCGTTCTCTACTGATGAAAATGAAACGGTCAAAGCACGTCTCTCCGTCGGTACGTTGTCTCTTGATAGCTTGCCCCTGTGCAGGAGTTTCTCTAAATTGTTCATCTTTCCACTTCAGTTGCACATTCTTCGAACCATGAATTGCAATGCAACTATTGTGCGAAGGAGCATAAGAGGACGATATGGATGAATAAGCATCCTGAGAATAAACACAGCGTTATCGTGCTATAATTCACATCATCGATGATCAGAATCATATTTTGTAATATTTAATCTTATTTTTCAATTGCTCATAATTTTGTTCTGTGTTGTAACCGAAATAAAAAAATTGCGTTCTGATTCAAACAAGTACCTTAACAATCTATAGCAAGACGTCAAACATACACAAACTAATTTAAGACATTAGCGCCACATCTTTCTATGCCGAGCAACTCTCTTCAAATGACCCTGCGGCTCCAATGGCGAGTGAGCGGAATTGACAATGAGCGGATGAAAATACGAGATTGATATCCAATTTTCGAATTGAGCGTTCTTCTACACTTTCCACCAACCCCGTCGTTTCATTTGAGTCTCAACGATTCGTGCCTTTTGAATTGCACTCATAAATGCGCGTCGCGTCTCGGGTAGGACGCCTATTCTTATTATCTCTTCCCCAGTGAACCTCTGTATCTTTTTAAAAGCTCTCCTTTTCTTAATATCCGCTTAGTTTTCCGCTATTGTATGCTATCGCGCCACTGTTATCATCCTTCTTCTTCAGTTTGTCCGATCTACACGCGGACGATTGACCTCGTCGATGAGCAAAGTGGTGCGTAAAATATTCAAGATTGTCGTCAATCAATCGTCCATCAAGCAATTATTAGAGAGAAAACAAAGAAAAAAGTAACGAAAGAAACCGGAGCAGAATGGAATGGATCGCATGTGCAGGTGTGTGAACTGAGTTACACTTATAGAACCTTTTTTCGCCAGACATGAAAATAGTTCAATGATCTATTCTTTCAAGGCAAGTGTGACAAGTGAGACAGAGATCCTGAGCAGAACAGTCAAGGGAGATTTATCAAGAGGAAAAGAAAGGTGAGAATAAGAAAGTTAACATTTAGACGGGAAATGGATCGAGAAGTACAGTCCGGTCGGATCACTATGTGAAAACGGGATTCCCCGCGCATCCCCGCGCATCCCCCCACGTCCCCTCGCCTTCTCATGGCTTCATCTTTGGAATAATCGGGTTCAATTGTTGATACACAGACTCCTTGTGTCCTTCCTCATAGTTTCGTGCAGAAAGCAAAAATAAAAATATTCACGTTTCCATGAAAAAAATATTTGAATAAACAGGTAAGCGTTGCGCTCCACCTAGACTTACCGTAGTTACGAATTCTTGAAATTTGTGAGTTGGCATAACTACGGTAAGTTCAGGTGGAGCGCACAGCTTACCTGTATTTCCAATTATTTTTTTCTCGACAACATGAATATTTTTAGTTTTGTTTCTTACATTGATCGATGACGAAGGACTCCGGTAATCTGATTTTCAACAATTGAACCCGATTATTCCAAAGATGAAGCCATGAGAAGGCGAGGGGACGTGGGGGGATGCGCGGGGATGCGCGGGGAATCCCGTTTTCACATAGTGATCCGACCGGACTGTATTCGAAATAATTCTTTTAAAAAATTATTCAGGAATTTACGAAAGAAGACAGAAGTGGCTACAGCATGGGACCAACGCAAGATTCTCTTCCTCTTCACGAAGACAGTACGAAGATACGTCGAACCTTCGAGCACGAAGATAAGGTCATCACGAACGCCATCTCTGGAAAGACTCCTCGCAGCAGTCACAATGACCGACGGACGAGCATGAGCGCAATACCTACTCGCAAATGTCACCGCACAATTCGGCAAAAACTGCGATTTATCGCAATATTTGCCGAATCTTACTTATTGTATAAAGTGTATTTTTATGAGTTTCTTGAACACACTGCAACATGGAAAACGGAACCACCCTCAACCTGTGTCGTGAAACGTTCTGACTCAAGAAGCACGACACATCGCTTTCTGTTGAATTGACCTGGAAATACGGGAGAAAAGGAAAATTTGTTTATGTCTCATAATCTCTCACTAATGAAGGGACGCAACGCTTTTCAAAATTTGTTCGCTCCCGCACTTTTAAATACACGCGTCTCTTATTTACGCGTCGCGTCTCGCGTCTTCTTATACTTCGCGCGTCATTTCACCGCTTTGTCCCATTTCGTCACATGCTCTTGTGCATTTTCGCCTGTGCTCACTTTTATTTATTTTGAAATATCTCATTCAGCAATAATATTCCCCTAATTTCTACGGCCCACTTTTACCCTTAAGAGGCCGGATCTGAGAAAATTTACCATTCTGCCCCCTCCCCGGGCGTTGCGCCAGGATTTTCGATTTGGACCTCCATACTCATAGGGCCTGGGGTGCCTTTGACCTTGTTTACAAAAATGATGACGTCACCGCCTGTACAGAGCAATGCGGCGCAAAAGCGCCGGGTTCGTCGAAAATATCGAAAATTCGTAATTTCTCACCCGAATGAGCTAGAACCAAAATTCCTTTTGCATTATGTTAGGCATGCCCAGAGTGCACCATACCACTATTGGGATCAATATTTGGTCT
>LS484763.1:454458-572832 GCA_900490705.1 Pristionchus arcanus | reverse complement strand
CCCCATGAATGAAATTATGCTCCCAATTGAAACCGAGATACAAAAAAATCGAAAAACGTATAACAGTGCTTCCAAAATTCGCTATCAGAATAGACCAAATATTGATCCCAATAGTGGTATGGTGCACTCTGGGCATGCCTAACATAATGCAAAAGGAATTTTGGTTCTAGCTCATTCGGGTGAGAAATTACGAATTTTCGATATTTTCGACGAACCCGGCGCTTTTGCGCCGCATTGCTCTGTACAGGCGGTGACGTCATCATTTTTGTAAACAAGGTCAAAGGCACCCCAGGCCCTATGAGTATGGAGGTCCAAATCGAAAATCCTGGCGCAACGCCCGGGGGGTTGTGACAGTTCTCAGATCCGGCCTCTTAACCATCATTATCGTGCTCCTAACTCGCGGATGTTGGATAGGACTATTCTATTTCATCCCATTTTCCAATATTTTATTGATTGCCATCTTTCATTGCAGACTGTCCGATCTACACGCGGACAACAACACGCACCAGCTAAATATTTCAAGATGCAAGAAGCAAGAAAGAAGAAAATGATGGATATACAAACATGGACAACCGAACTGCAAGAAAGTAAAGATGGATTTGAAGAATACAGAAAAACCAGGTGAGATCCTCGCTGTAGGATAGACAACTCATTTTTTATTAACTGATTCCACATATAAGTTCAAAATAGTGTATTCGTATGTTTAATTTAACATCAGCGAGAGTGTGAGTGAAGTCATGAGACAATTTCTCGTATTTCTAACACCGTAACCCTTGACTTACCCCGTAGATTGTATCCTTTCGATTTCGATCGCACTCATTCAACCAATCATTACAGTTCGAAGAGGAGTGCTGGAAAGGGGCGAACTCGTGAGCGAGCTGAATCGCCACCAGGAAGAGAAGAAAGATTACACCGAGTTCACTCAGAGATCGAAATTCGTGAAGAGTTGTTGATAGCTTGCCATTGTGAAAGAAGTAGCACTCATAGCAAGATCACAATTTTCGTTGGTGAAGATTTGGGCTGAGGACATGAATCTGTGCAGCATCAGCAACTGATTTCTGACTGCTTTCGAATATTGCATGTTTTATGAAATGTATATCCGATAAAGACAAACATAAAAATTACATCGCAATATCGGTTACCACAACAGTACCTGACATTCAGCCTTATTCCGTGTTCTTCTTCCTATGTCTACGTCTTCCTTTGTTGATCTTTTGTCAAGAATCTCGGTCTGAGATCCGTCGTTGATTAAAAAATCATAATATCCACTACCTTGTTAATACACCAGTGGACTCTCCAAATATTTTCCGTTTTACCTACCCCATTACAGTAACGTGATTTCATCGGACAGTGTGCATAATCACAACTGCTCACTATCTTATCAACTACAATCGTTCTCGATAAATAGTACACAGTGACTGGCCAACATGTCGTAACACTCTCCCGTCTTCCTAGCATATTCAAGTTTTCGGACCGTGTTAATATCTGTGGACGCTGTTAAATCGCGCAATTATTGTCTCGAATCTTTATTATTATTTTCTTATCCAGTTGCCTACTTCAACTCGGTATTGCTCAAAGCGACGATCAAATATTGCCACAATAATATAACACACAAAGGTGAGCAGTAGTTCAATCGGTTTATTATCGTATTTTCAACGCATTAGTATTTTTTGCAATTTATTTTGTGAAATTTAGCCATAGAACGACCAGTTATGACAAAAGTGCAGGTCACTATAGACCTTTCTTTGTCTCTCCTCTTCACGGTGGTACATTTTTCGTCAACTATTGCTCCAATTTCAGGCGCGACATTCACTGAACAAGCGGAAAAAATCACCACGATGGCAGAGGAACTTACTCGCCCATTAACAATCGAATCGCTACAGAAGTTTTGTTTGTTGGAGAAACCAGTTTAATAAATTGATTCATTCGTCTTTATCAAAGATTCCATTGCAATCCAAAGGTTCAGAAGATTACGGAATACGGGTCTCTTCGCTCTCTCACCAGAAAGTGAGAATGAACCGTGTGGGAAATAGAATGAATATAGCGAGCAACCAAGCGAAACTGGGAAATGGTCAGCAGTTGTTCAGCAGGGTGGAGAAGGGAGAGTAGCTAGATAGAGGGATCTTCGGAGTGAGAGCAGAGTATTGAGGGATCTGAACACTTGGTTCACTTTTTTATCATCTGACGGAATCGTTTTGCTTTCGAATCTGTCTGGAATATAATTGGAATCAGCTTATTACACACTAGTATGTTAGTAGGGCTGTGCCGTGAAGAATTCGCCTCTTGATCTCTTTGCTCTCTCGTTACTCTAGTTATCGATGAGAGAGTATGGGAAATGAAGAGATATATCATATATGAAGAGACGGTTTCTTCATCCCTTAATATCAAGAGATTGAAAAAATATTGAAGAGTTTTCTCTCGTTCTTCCCCTGATCGCAGTAAACACAATCTGTTTTCTTCCAATGCTATTTTTTTCTTCATCTCATTCTCACTCGATTTAGTACTTCACTGAGCATCTATCGGATATTTTTCTTCCTTTTTTATGTTGAATTCCGCGGTCTCTCTTAGTTACTGATATGCGATAGATTCTCGATCACTATTTCTCTCATTTTCGCATTCTTTTTTCTGTCACTGCTGTCGATTTAAGACTTTTTTGTTCAGACGTCTACTCCGTCTCGGCAGTTCTCCTCTGAATGATCGAGAAAGAAGAAAGCTATCAAAATGCGATCAATTAACTAGCTAAGGTAATATGCACTGAATGTATGTAATGTACCAGTAAAATGGAAGGGACTTATTTTTTAAAAATATTAATATTTTGTACATTCAATTTTAGACTTCAAAAAGAAAGTTGGACGATCCTGATTTTTAACAGGGCGACAAAATGTGTAATAATTACTCAAGAATCAAGCAGAGATGCGATTATGTGTGTTTGTATGTGACAGTAGATCCATACTTCATATTAGGTCTTACATTAGGAAATTATTGAGCAAATAGGAGCAAAAAAAGCAAATAACAATCAGTATTTTTCGCAGAGCAAGAAAACTAAAGCAGACGGCAGAGAAGTCGAGGTTGTCCAGACCTGATTTTGATCAACAACCATCCCTACGGAAAATGAAAAACAGGCAACATACTTCAGGAAGGATTGCAGGTTAGTAAAGTTGATGGAATAGTAAAGGTGATAACGAGGATAGCATGAAATGAGATGATAATCAGGAAGAGTGGAACCGCCCTCCGGCCGATGATCCTCTCCATACCTGTCCACGCCGCCGGCGAGCCCACGTATACATACATGGTTGCATGGTACATGGATACATGGTTGCGCAGGTCCTACCAAACTACCAAGTCATGGGTTTTTGAAAAAAATATTTTGTCAGATCGATAATTGGCACCGTACCCATTGTGACCTACAGTAACTCAACTTACCGTATTTGGCTACCGTACCCCCGAATTATCACGAACTAACTTTTTTTCAAAGTGCACCGAATGTCTTCGATCTTTGTTCGAATGTGTACTACAGTAACCAGCAATGTTACCGTAACCCGAATTACCGTAATCCGGGAATCGCAAACTGACTTTATTTTTAAAAGTGTGTTTAAAAATCGGTTCTTTGGTTATTTATGGGTAACTCCTTGAGTAATTTAATAAAAATATATTTTCAATCAAAAATCATGGCCTAGTGGCTAACGCGATAGCCTGGTAATACGAAGGTTGAGGGTTCGGATCCCGAGGGTGGTAAACCTCTTTGCCAAAATTTGTCGAGTTCAAGAAAGCAATCCTGAAGGTACGGTATGTCCATACCGTAACCCAAACTTCCGAAATCGGGTTATCGTGACCGCAACCCTACCGTACCCCGGTTCGGCGGGTCAACTATTTTAGCCTTGGGGCACACTTTTGCCAAAGTGTCTAAAATCGATTGGAAAATTATTCTACCGTAATCTACAGTATTCTACCGTATCCCTGACTACGGTATCGCGGTTGTGTATCGTGAACTGATTTTTTTCGTGTTTTCGTTCTAAAAATTCAATCCTCCGGGATGTCTTACCTGAACTCGACAAATTATGGCAAAAATATTTGACACCGTCGGGATTCGAACCCCCCAACTTTCGTATTACCAGCCTATCGCGATAGCTACTAAGCAATGATTTTGGGTTAAAACTATTTTCTTTAAAAAATGCTCGAGGAGTTTCCCATAAATTTGCAAAGAACCGATTTTTAAACACACTTTGAAGAAAACCATTTCCCGATACCCAGCTGCGATTACCGTGGTCAGGGATACGATAGATTACGGTAGAAAAAATTTCAGATCGATTTTAGACATTTTGGCAAAAGTGTGCCCCAAGGCTAAAATAGTTGACACGCCGAACCGGGGTACGGTAGGATTACGGTAGAGTACAGTGTGGTACCCAATAAAAATTTCCTCGATGAACTGTGCATGTAGGCACAAAGATTGAATTTTTAGAACGAAAAAAATCAGTTCACGATGGCCAACCGCGATACCGTATCCAGGGATACGGTATCATACTGTAGATTTCGATAAAAAAATTTTCCGATCGATTTGAGACATTTTGGCAAAAGTGTGTCCCAAGGCTAAAATAGTTGACACGCCGAACCGGGGTACGGTAGGATTACGGTAGAGTACAGTGCGGTACACAAAAAAAATATCCTCGATGAACTATGCACGTAGGCACAAAGATCGAATTTTAGAACGGGAAAAAGCGAAAAAAATCAGTTCACGATGCACAACCGCGATACCGTAGTCAGGGGTACGGTAGCATACTGTAGATTACGGTAGAAAAATTTTCCGATCGATTCTAGACACTTTAGCAAAAGTGTGACCCTAGGTTAAAATAGTTGACCCGCCGAACCGAGGTACGGTAGGATTACGGTAGCCAAAAATCGATAATTGCATACTGTAGAACACTTTGGGATATGTTTCAGATACATGCTCCACCATGACCTAGCACCCCATTTTGGACCATGACCCCCTATACATGGTTGCGCAGGTCCTACCAACAGGTTTGGTAGGACCTGCGCAACCGCGTATAAAAAAGTTAGTTCGCGATGTTTCGGGGTACGGTAATCAAGTACGGTAATTTGGGTTACTGTAGGTCACGATGGGTATGGTATCAATTATCGATCTGACAAAAAAAATTTTTCGAACCACGTATCCCTATACATGGTTGCGCAGGTCCTACCAAGGCGCCGCCAGTGCTGGACAGGTATGATCCTCTCCCAAAACTAGAGATCGAGGTCATAGAGACGGAGTAATCGACCTCACAGACAGACATCGACAAGGGATCAAAGGGAGGAGTCAAAGGAAGAAGTCGTCCTTTTTATTGAATCGCGTATCAATTCGATTATTAGTTATGAATGATAAAGAAATATTTCTATGATGTAATTGGAAGATTTGGATTGATATAGTATACTTTAAAGATATCTTTCCTTCATCTCGACTCCTCCCCCATCATCCCTCTCCTTTCTCCATCTCTTTGACGACCGTTCCTCTCCTCTCTCACCTAGTCCTTCTCCTCCATCCCTCATTTCCCATTTTCCTTCTCGTTTAGTAGTCGCTCCATTTCTTTTTGTCTGCTTAAAGTTTGTTCATTTGTTTATATTTCAGTTGTCTACATGAATTCGGAAATCATTTCTGCTCGAAACTTCATCTTCATCGTTTTAAATTCCTCATGACAGTTCCATAAGCGTTCGGGAAAGGCATGGGCCTTTTATTTCCAAGTCGGTGTCTCTCTTCGGAACAAGTGGAAAGAACATTTCATCAAACAAGACAGTTCCGGATGATTGGAAGAATCTCAAAGTAGGTTTATATATATATATATATATATATCGCCCTACTCCTCTACGTTTCGCATCGCAGACGCTCCGAGTCAAAGTATTCGATCAGTGTGCGGTCCCAATCTATATCACCAACAAGATTTAATCCGATAAAGAATTGTATTATCAATAAATCTTGTTCTCACGTTTTCATTTGCATTGCAATACGTAGTACACGGGAAGGGAGATACTTGCTCACCTGGGAGGCCCGTTCATCTCTCATCCTACCTTCTCCTTCATCTCCATAGACGACCAGTTCTCTAAGAGACTTCTCTTCCACCCCTCCTCTTTTTTTCCTTTTCTTCTATTCTCTTTTTTCCTTCTCACTAGTAGTCGAATGCGCCCTCCATTCTTTCATATATACTATATACTATACTTGCGATTAGAGTGGACAAATGAAGAGGGCAGAGTGCGCGGCGTGGCGCGGAATGAAGGGAAGAGGAGAGAGAGAGGGATCAACTCTTGCGCAAGAGTAGAATCCAGAATGAACTCTTGCGCAAGAGTAGAATTCAAGATGGGGATTTTGATCGATTAACGCCGAGATATCAGTTCTATGGACATGATATCTGCAAAATAACCAACAAATAGCGTGCTATACCAGTTGTGCATAGTTTTAGCCCAAAATCGAACTCAAAGGGTGATATTTCGAGGTATTTTTTCCCAGAATATGGCTTTCAGATCATATTCGATGTTTTCAAGGTTTGTGGTGACCGCTTAGTCCAACGTCATCACTTTAATCTTGATTACTTCATCATAAACTGTTACGAATCATCATTCTTCTTTTGCAGGCCAAAGATAGGGCTATGTTATGCAAAACAGTTCTAAAAGATTAATTAGTAGTGCTTATGCAGATAGCAAGCCGATTTGCGGAAAAATTCCGACTTCAAACAATCGAAAACACCCGAATCTCGCATTTACCTCTTGCGCAAGAGTTCATTCTGAATTCAACTCTTGCGCAAGAGTTAATACCTTTCCCTCTCCTCTTCCTCTCATTCTCATTCCTCGTTGCGCCGAGCGGCAGAGTCTTCCTTTACCTCTTCACCTGTCCACTCTACTTGCGATACTTGCACATTCGTTTCCGGTAATGACATTATTTTCAGTTGTCTACGTCAACTCACTGATGTGCAAGCTAAAACCAAATATTCTACATAAATTATAGTATTATTGAAAGGCAAGCTGAATATGCGATCTCAATTCAAAAACATCATACTTTCAGACGAGCGACAGATAGAGAGAAAGAACGTGCAACGAAACGACATCAAGAGCTCGAACAAGAATCGTGGAGATGTCACGTCATCAGCTCAGAAGAGAGATGCAATATACGTATATCGGAGTAATGTGGGCTGAAAATCGAGTGTATTCTGCAGTCACCTTTTCATACTCTTCAACTTATTTTTTGTTGTATTTTTTCAATCACTATCCCTTTACAAACTACAATGACTCAATAATTCTACAATAATGCGAAAATGAGAATTTGCGAATCTGAATGCTGTTTTTACGGTACATGATAAATGATGATGTTTATAAGTGTGCAGCTGTGATTATCGAGTGTGTATGCCGCGTGATGAAAATGGTGATGGAGTGTGTTATTGCGCGAGAAATTTCGAATCCCATTCATGCTTTATAAGCTCCAGGAGTGTGCGGTTGTTAGGAGCCCTCCCTCTCAAATGGAAGGTGTCGTCAAGGCCAATCTCCCTTCACTTACCTCTTTTTCTTTCCCAGTATGAGTCAATCCAAATTTTCTTGCCTCACGTAACATTAAATATTTGCAATTGTGATAACCGTGAATTGATATCTAAGATTTTGATTTCAGTTGTCCACTCCAACTCATCTCTTTGACATATTTGACCACTCCAACTCATCTCTTTGACCAATCCAATATAACTGCTCGATTCTGTCGCCGAGAAATTCGAAATTCCCCTAGGTATAGTAGACAGTTGATCATGGGCAGTCGTTGTGAAATGGAGGCATCACGCCCCTCTAGCTTGTTTACACCATTGGCCATACTACTCACTCTTTTCCGTTCTCTCGCTCCCTCATGTCTCGTTCGCTTTATTCCCAGCACACCACATCAACACACAGCCTTCTTACCTTCCTTTTTCATTATCAGTTGGCCATTATTTTGCCAGTTCGATAGAATATCGCGCCTTTGTTTTCCTCGTGAATTACTCCTAATAAGTCTCGATTACTCGCTCTCGTGCTAATTTTTTCAGATCTCGTGCTAATTCGTTTTTCAGTTGTCTACACCAACTCATCTGTGCCTCCGTCGCACCACAATAATGAAGGAATTTGATATAAAGAAACGGTACGCTTTCTAGAAAGGTTATCTTTAATTGGGACATTATTAGTTATTTCCCTTCCTTCTCTAGTCGCAAGACATACCTACAATAGCCCTTTGCTTTCCATAAAAATAGGTTGTCCTACGGGGTATGGGATCGTATTACCTGTTGCGGCGCCTGCTAAACAAATGTAATTCCAGATGAAACTCCCACTGTTCATGCTATCCATTTATATGGCTTAGCTGCTCCTTGCAAAATATAACACTGTGAGATGATTTCTCTTCCTTGGTACAGTCTCAACGTTTCGAGAAATGAGCCGCAGTCTCTTCATTTCACACACTCTCTCGTCCGCTCGAGTGGCGAGAGAGCGTTAGGAATGAAGAGAGCAATATTGTATTCAATGCGTTGTTATAGAGACCGGCATGCCACTTAGCATCAACAGGAAGACTGCAAATCCGAAACACGAAAAGACTGAAGGAGCTCATCGATAATGGTGGAATCAATATTATTCATCACACCTTCCTCGAAAAGATAATTTGCATCAACCGTATTGCTCAATAAATATTATTTTTTTATCTCAATCGAGAAAATGAATAAACGAGAAAAGAAAAAATTGAATTGTTGCGAAATGGAAGGAAAATGCTGAGCTAGACAGATCGGGTCATTCTTCATGAAGAGAGAATTTGAAGGAAATACCCTTCCTTCTCTTATCGTTTTTATCTTCATCTATCAGCCCCATTCACAGGTGGAGCGATGCCACCACTGTCGAATCGACATCACTGGAGTTCAAGGATTCTTTCTTCATACATTCTCCCCTGTTTCCATCTTCTTCTTTGGGCCTCTTCCTCTCTCTCTCTCTCTTTCTCCCTCTCCCTCTTGCTTACAGCTGGTTGGCCATTCCACTCCCTTCTCCCCTCGTCTCCTCTCTTCTCTCTCTCTCATTTTGCAGTCGCTGCCTCTCCATTGCTCCCCACCAGCGCCATTCCCGTTTGACTATGTGTTCCTTATCCACTCATTGTAGTTCCTGCCTAATTCATCGCGATTAGCGTAGGAAAGGAAAATCTTCGATTTTCGACTGTAGATATTATTGTTAAATTTTCCTGTATTTTGCGTGATTATTATCACTTTGAAGTCACCTTTAATAATTTTTTTACAGTTGCCTACTCCAACTCGACCAAAATGCCAGTTGAAATCAATGTAAACGATAACACTCGCTTCGAACAACGAACCAACCCAAGGAGTACGTTTATACATCATTCCCAGTTCAAACAAATCAATATCTAAGGATAGCACGGCTGATATTCGACTTTCAGTGTTCACAGTGCTTCTTGGACGAGTCGCCCGACGGTCTCAATAGACTGTATAATAACGGACTCAATATTGTCTGTGATGGATATACCACAACCACAATATTGTAATGATAAAGCTAAATGTTTCGTGTTCATGTAGTGCAATACGATTTATTTGTGAAACACAACCGAAAACGCTCTGCGAAACTGTTGCATCTTGGGTCTCTCTCTATCTTGTTTACACCACTGGCCACTCTACTCTCTTTCTCCGTCTTATTCTTTCCACCCCCTCGCTCACTCTTCTCTCCATTGATTCTCCCACATTACATGGCGCGCTACAACGGCTGACCACTTTCTTATCAACCTCTCTCAGTCTCCGTGAATGGTGAATTTAGTGGCTAGTATCTGTGCGTAATTCACCTCTAGTTTTTGCTGTTCAAATGCCCGGAATATTCGCTCGAAAGTTCTCCCGTGCCGTTGCATTTATGCATTTCGACACCATGTGAATATTCGTGCTTTCAGTTGTCTACGCCAACTCAACTGTGCTTCTACTAGTGCGATACAATAACACGGACTTACTTGGAGCAGTTAAAGGTTTTTTTCTCGGCTATCTAACAGCAGATATAACCGGCTGATGTACAAATTGCAGAATAACCATCGCCATTTCGATCTACAAGAATGGCTCTCTCCGTTCTGGATCTAGCAGACTCCGTCTCCGCTTCATCGCTGGCAGTTGGGGCTGAAAAGAATGGATGAACATCGTAATATGCAGATTCATTTGCTGGGTGAGTCTATAGTCAAAAATCTGATTTTGATATGAATCTATTTTTCAGATTCCTCCCTCATAGCCGGATACACCTTCTCCTCTGTCGGATAATATGCTGAGTGAGTCGACTGGAAATTGCTGAAGTTGTGGCTCTTTTAATTTCAGACTAAATGCATTTTGAGAGGTCTGCAGCACTGCCGCATCATCATCGTTTGTAATGAATTAGAAGATAAAGATGATTCCCTGTGTCATGCACCCGATACAACACTTAAGAATAATTTAGCATGATCATCCCTGTTTTTACGAAGTTCTTCTCAGTCAACATTACATCGAAGAAAAAGCTCGGGTTATCGCCTGAATCTCTCAATTCAATTTTTTTCTTCTCAATTCGAGCGCGGGAAAGCGAGAGAGTCAGACCATTCCACTCCCACTTACTCAATAATTCATCCGTTTCCATTCAATGACCAGTCCTCTCTCTCTCCATGTTATTCACCACCTCGATCCCTCTCCCTTCCCACATCCCCCTCTTCATATCGACTCTCCCAATAATGGTCGTCTTTCCATACTACTACCCGGAACCATGCATATTCTGGTCCGAATGAGACTCGCTAATGGACGTCTCCACCCTATTTTTACTCTCTTCCCACATCCTCCTCTTCACATCGACTCTCCCATTCATGTCTAAAGTGGTCGTCCTCCATATTCCTGTCAGTCTACTATCCGAAGTCGTGCATATTCTGGTCCAAATAAGTCTCATTAATCTTAACCTTCTCTCTATATCCTTTTTTTTGCTGTTTCTCCTCAATTTACCTTTCCTTGTTCTCTCGCATCTTTGCCCGGAATATTATTTTTGCTCACTTTACCGCTTTCCTCGGTTCGATGTTCACTTGTCCCTTTCCAGTTACTTACATCAACCCGAACTTGCTTCTACCAGCATGATAGATGAAACGTAAAATATCAGGTTGGTTGATAAGTTTCTTTTATCTGCCGCACAACACCGACAGAAATGAGGGAATCGAGAGAGGCAAATGCGAATTTCGAATAAGTTTCATTCACTTTTCAACTTTCCAAGAGTAGGTGACAACCTAGCGACGACCTCTCCTAGAAATACGATCCTTCACCAACTGGGTGCTCCTAGATTACTGCCGCGTCTCTCTTTCCACAACACTATTTTGCAGTTCGGCCGTCTAATCGATCTCTTCCGTCAGTAAGAGTCGCAGCAAAGTGACTGCTCGTCCGGGCGAACTCTCGTATATTAGTAAGGGTAGGCCCGTTCCACGAATGAAGGGCCCCGGTGAATCCGTCTCCGTTGATATTGTTAGAACCGTAGAGGCGGTCTCCGTGGTCGATCAGTCTAACTGATTGAAGGGCCCCACGCTTCCGTACAAACTGAATTGTTGATTTGCTATAGACTTTGATATTGTACCTGAAGTAGACTGGTAATGTCATAGTAATGCATTGATAGGCGTTTTGCTAGTTAGTGTGAATAATTGATGGTAATTCAATAATACGTCGGACTCGCCAGTGAAGCTCACATTGTAATCCCATCTTTACTCGCTCAACCAATACTTCGAATGTAATTATGAAAAAATAAAGTTAATTCGTCCCGTTGCAACTGTTAAAGAACATGTAATAGACGATTAGTAATATTAATAAGATTAGTAATATAGTAATAGACGATTCTCAGTGATTGTTCATTGAAGATAACGCTGAAGATTATCATATTTCGCTTCTCATCATGAAATTGATAAAATTGTCTAAACGGTGAACCATCCAGTCAGTTTCCTTATTTACAAGCTGTGGTCTTTCTATCCTCTTCACTCTCCTTCACTCCGTTCCCTCTTCTCCCCATCGATTATCTCACTGTCCCCCAGGCACACTCTCCTCCACTATAACTCGGGCACTCCTCCACTGAACGCACATTTACAATGTCTTCCGTTCACGTTATTGCATGAAATCGCGTTTGTTCTACTTGCAATTCACAACACCCTCAGTTTTGATGTTTTCTCATTGTGAGTTCGCAATAACTCTATTTGACACTTACAGTTGCCTACTCCAACTCGCCTGTGCCGAAAAGCGCAATGAAAGGACCATCAAATACAATATCTTCATAGAACACCACATGTTTGCTTTTACTGAAGTTTGTTTGAAAGAATAATTGTTTTGCTGGAATGGAACTCTGATTATGGTTTCCCGTGTTTAACGCTGTGAAACTTATGATCCTTGATCGTTATTGCACGAGATTTGAAGTATAAATAACTACAAAGCTCTCTTTCAGAGATAAAAGATTGTGTTTCGAAGGTCCATCAAGAGGAACGTTTCGACCCAAAAGCTTCAAGCATGCCATGTTCAATCAGCGGAACAGAGAACCCATGCAATTTTCCCTGCACAAACCACTTCAATTGTAAAATATATGTGATATAATAAATATATTAATTCAATGGTCTTTCATGTTATTCACTTCAATTACTCTTTCCTAGTTACGCGTCTCTCAACTATGTCTTTACTTCTCTTTCCTTTCTCCACTCTCTCCTTCCTTCTGGTCCCTCTCGCTCGTCTCCCCCATCGATTCACGCTCGCTCCGCGCGTCTACACGCACTCGGAATAGGGGGCACTTTCTGTCGCCTTGAATAGTCTTCCATTCTCTGTGTTGTCGCCAGCAAACGTCGTTGTCTTCCATATTCTCGAAATCATTATTCATTGGTGTCTTTTTCAGTTGCCTACCCCAGCTCGAGCCCCAGTCGGGCAGAGAAGCGAGAGAGCACGGGAAAGCCAGAGAGACAGACCATTCCACTCCCACCTCAATAATTCATCCGTTTCCATTCAGCGGGCAGTCCTCCCTCTCTTTATTATTCACTCCACTTTCTCTCCTATCCTTCTTCCCACACCTTTCTCCTCACATCGACTCGTGCTCAATAGTGGTCGTTCTTCCACATTACTATCCAAAAGCGTGCATATTCTGGTCTCCAAATGAGACTCACTAATGGTCCACACTATTTTCACTCTCTTCCTGCATCCTCCTCTTCACATCGACTCGTGCCCAATATTGGTCGTTCTTCCCTATTACTCTCTGAATGCGTGCATATTCTGGTTCAAATGAGATTCACTAATGGTCGTATCCACCCTATTTTTACTCTCTTCCTACTTCCTCTTCTTCACATCGACTCTCCCATTCATGTCTAAAGTGGTCGACCTCCCTTATACTCCTGGCAGTCTACTATCCGAAGCCGTGCATTTTCTGGGTCCACATGGCACTCGCTAATGCATTTTTATCATTCCATCCTTTCCATCGCAGTTACTCATCAATTTACCTTTCCTTGTTCCCTCGCATCTTTGACCGGAATGTAATTTTTGTCCATTTTTCTCGGTTCTTTGTTCACCCACTCCCTTACAGTTACCTACATCAGCCCGATCTTGCTTCAACGATACGAGCGAAACGATTCGAACGATAGATGAAACGTCAAATATCAGGTTGGCTTATCGGAATCCCATTTCTTGCTACTAGTTTTTCCCTCGATGCGTAATCAGGGATCGTTCATTGAGCAACTAATGGATCCTCCTAGATTACTGTCGCTTTTCTCTTTCAACAGTCCTATTTTGCTTTCCCCAATAAAGCTCACATTGTAATCCCATCTTTACTCGCTCAACCCTTACTTCAATTGTAAATATGATAAAATGAAGTAAATTCATCTTGTTGCACCTATTGATGAGCATGAAATATGTTCTCGGTGATTATTTACTGAAGAAATCGCTGAAGAGGAGCATATTTCTTTTGCTCGTAACGAAATTGAGAGAAGTGTCTGAATGAAGACCAGTCCCGGATTTAGACGTCCGCTTCCCTGGTTACGCTCTTCAGTCCAGACCCATCCCTCCCCCCCCCCCGCCTTCTCCCTCCTCTTCCCGTTCCATCACTTCCTCGTCTCCTCCATCGATTCTCGCACTTTCCCTCACGCCCACATACTCTGCTCCACAATATTTCGGACTTCGATAATTTCTCGTTTTTGTTTTTCATGTTACCCACGTCAAAGACTCTTTCCTGGCAACGCCCCTGGTCACTCTCAATTCTGTCTCTACTTCTTTTCCCCTTCTCCACTCTCTCTCGTTACTTCCTTCTGTCCCCTCTCGCTCTTCTCCCCCATCGATTCACGCTTCCTCTACTCGTCCAAACCCTCTCTCTTCTTCGTCCCCCTCTCCTTTTCTTCACTCTACTCTCGGAAATGGGGGCACCTTCCTTCTATTCCATTTGTTTTCGCCGGTCAACATCGATTTTCCATATTCTCGAATTATTTATTCATTCGCTTCTTTTCCAGTTGCCTACATCAACTCTGCAATGCCTAAACCAGTTAAATCAGTTAATGAAATTTCAAATACTGCGATGAATAAGGTTAACATTTCTCCCCTTCTCTTGTTAATTTTCAATCTTACTCAATTTGATGATTTTACGGTCAATGTCTTATTTTTCCCTGTTTGCCCTGTTGGAGCGGTCCATAGTTGCTTGAACTACGAAAAATAATCAATTTCTGCTTCAGTAAGCTGAAAGCCAAACTCGACGAAAAAAAACACCGGAAGTCGCAAGTTTGAGAAATGTGGAATTTCCATTGCGAGATAATGCACTGCATATGTTCATTTGTAAGATTGTGGTTTATACATATGGGTGATGTCTCTTATCGTTGGATTTAACAGATGATGATATGCACAAGTTCATTTGTGTGGTATACATAACTGGTCGTTTTCCAATCCTTTGTATAAAAATTCTCATTTGATAAACGACGCTGCACATAACTGACGCATTGCATATCGCTCTGAAGAAGTTGTCTCTTCGGCATTTCTCCACTCATTACACAATAGCTCTTCCGCTTCCAATCTCTCTAACTGCCTTTCACCCCTCCTCAGTCATCCCGTTAGTCACTTTTTCTCCTCATCCCATCTCTTATACCGCAGCCTATTTCGCGATATTTTTATCTCCTTCTCCCAATTCATCATATCATTGATAACAACAATTGCGCCAATTCTTGTTATATTGTCGATCCCTATTTCAGTTGTCTACGCCAACTCGACGATGTCTCTCTCCATCTATCAAAATAAATACTATGCATCGACTGCGAAGAAATCACAAATAAACGCGCATACGAGAGAGTTCATTGATGTGACCCTAACAAGGTGTGGTTTCGCTGAATTTGCAATATAAATATATCGCGGATATCCTTGCAAAGTGTCACGAACATCACGAAGTGGAATATGAATTTCAGGAGACAACCATTCATTGTCACTCACCAGTCACGATGCAAGAACCCTCGATACCAAGCTGTTTAAAAAGGAATTATTACAGCAGTTTACAATTTTCTGCATAACTAATTGTATTGAATTGATAAAGCTGATATCCATATTTGCGATCAATAAGTACTCCGTACAAAATAAAATGACTTGACAATAACAGACTAGAGACGTTCTTCTCGATAATTGTAAATTGTGGATCTTGATCTTTGAATGAAAACAGCAGCTTCCATCATTTCCCACTTTCGTCATTCTCCTTTTCCCCTCTCTTCTCGTTCTCTTTGCCTCATGTGCAATGCAAAGGAGTGATGAGTATTCTTCAAACCAGGAGGGGTCAAATAATTCGTTTACGGGTGAATCTTGAGGGTTTCGTGTGCTTTGTGGAATGAGAGATTCAGCTTATCCTCCATCTCTATTTACACTCTCCTCTTAGTTCATCAATGCTCTCCCTGCTCGCTCACTGGCGAGGAAGGCGAGAGAGTACACGAAGTGAGCAGAGTTCGTTCTTCACATGTTACACCCTTCTCGATCTCTACGCTCTTTCCCAAGCCACTCTGTCCACTCCCTCACAGATTCGTCCCCCTGTTCTACGCTCATTTCACCTCTCACCGCTCGTGCGCCAAATCGAACCGCATTCCCGCCAAAAAATTGCTCATATTTCCATTTTCTGTCGAGTAAACTGCGCTTGATAATCGTAAATTTGTTGAAATCTCTTACCTTTTACCCACTTGCAGTTGCCTATTTCAACTCGACCACGGTGCAATCGGCACAAAGGAGGAATCAAATATCAAATACCTACGAAAATAATGAAATGCAAGTTTTTTTTTTAGTTTTTAATTTATTTGCTTACAACGGGGTTTTTAAAAGTTTTTAACGGCCTCGTTGACCGGTGTGACCCATGATAAATAGAGAAACTGATACTCCATCGTGACTGTGCTTACACACCACTTTCATTCAGAATGATCAGATCTCGACCACACTGGACGATGTGTTAAAACAGAGTGCGTAGTGAATGTGGGACAAATATCAAGTGCGATTAGCTGCGAATCGACAACAAGAAATGCAACTGCAATGTGGTAAGCAGGTCTTTGAACGCTTTGCTTTAGAACCTTCTATTCTATCTTTTCAGTTCCACTTTCCCAGCTTAATCGAATTCTCATTCAGGCCTTTCCGTCAGAGCACCGACTGCACAAAGCAAGGAATGAAAGAATATCCACTTTTGTAATGGTTTTCCGTGCCAAATTGTATGATGTGAATAAAGAAGTTGGAATGAATCATGTTTCGAGAAATGGTTCGTGGAAAGGTGAACTGGAGAGACTACATCTCGCCGTTCTTTTCAATCTCTATTTGCACTCTCCTCACTGTATTTTCCGTTTGCTTGCTAACCCTCACCTCCGTTCCCTCACTCGTCGTCACTCCATAGTCTCACACTCGCTTGTTCCTTTGCACCACTCAGATACCTTGGACTTATAGTTGTGCTCAAATCCATCTATGTGGTTCATGTTCATTTCGCATAATTGTTCTCTCGTATTTCGTTTGATATGTTTTTGTTTTTTATTTGTTTTGATTGCTTTCGTTCAGTTGTCTACTCCAACTCGACAGTGCTCTATGCCGCACAATAAGGACGATAACAAGAACAAAAGTATTAACAAATTGAGTGCGTCATTATTAAAACTTTTCTTTTCGATTTTTGAGAGAACAAGAAGTGATTCCCATTACTGGCGCCGGAATCGATGTTTTCGAATCATTCATGCGCTTGCAAATCTGCCGTAGACATCGACCAGACCAAAGAGACCAAAGACCAAAGACCAAAGACCGTAGACCAAAGAGACATCGACGCCAGGCGTACGTTCAATACCGTTCTTCTTGTCAAACATCTTCACAATATCGACACTTTGTCACAATATTTACGTGTGCTGTTGAAATCATGCGTTGAACTGGAAAGGGCTCAGCGTGCGAATGGATAATACTTTCCATTAAGTTCGAACTTTTTCAGATAGAGCGTCATCGCTCTAAATGGACGTTGGAGACGAGAAGGAGAGCAAGTGGATGGAACAATGCTGTCTTCTTGAACGATAACAACTGAACCATGATGAGTCATGCGAAAATGAAGATTTATGAAGATATTGCATACCGGTCGAGTCACTTGTATTTCAAGATCGATTGCAAATTATGATAAATATTATCTCATCTCTATAAGTTATGGTTTGCTACTTGTATCTCTTCCCTAAACGATTGCAACGCGCTTCTTCTCATTTGCTATGACTCATCCATCTGGCCGGTGGTAGTCGAATGGGAAGAAAGGCGCGCACCGAATTGTCATCACGTATGTGTCAGGCAATTTTCCTGTCCCTTCAGCAAAGGTGATATATAAACACCAGTTCGCCTTCCTCCTGTTCTTCTTTTGCATATCTCGATATTCTCTTGATTTGATTTTTCTCTCGAACTGTTATGAAGACCCTTTCAGTTGCTTACTCCAACTCGTTGCTTTCGTAATCGACAACTGAACTGTGATCGGAATCGCGATAGTAAATGCAATCTTTTGTTCCATCGATCATAATTCAGTTTTCAATCAATTCTTGGATTAATCGGTGTACACTCTAATGACGGACTGTTGCTGAATATTGGAAGTGAGTAAAGCGGTTCTCATTATTAAACGTTTATATCAAACGTTAGCGAACGCGAGAAATACCTGGCACATGTGTGTGATGACAATTCTTATTGTCATTTTACAGTTGGGAAAATGGAGAACGTTCTATCACCTACAGCGCTGAACGACGAAAGTTTAAATAATTGTAACGAAGCAATTCGAACTATTTGAGTAATTGTTGAATGTCTATGCAATAAAATGTACACAATGTCTGAGCATGAAAAAAACTCCATTCCCATTCCTTGATTCATCAATCCCCTCTTCTTCTCTATTCCTTCATTCAGCCGAGATGAGTCAACTCTCCTCAGCTGACGGAATGAAGAATTTGTCTCTTCATTTCGCGTGCTCTCTCGTCGCTCTGGCCTGTTAGAGAACACAACTAAGGAAGAGTGTGGGGAAAGAGGAAAAGAAGAGCACTAAACTGAATCAGTTCATTGGATGAATTGTATTGTCTATCTGTGCGAGTGGACACGTTATTAATGCCACTATGCTGTATATAAGATCCGTGGAGAGATGACAAAGACGTGTGTTGCAACCATCCGACCCTTAGCATTAATAAAAAGAGAAACCTTATTCATCGTAACAGCGCGCATTCTTGAATTCCTTCAGTCGCTATATTTTAATTTCTGATATTTCATAACAATTAATATTTCAGTTGCCTACGTCAACTCTAACATTGTGAGAATATGATTACGAAGATTGCAGAAATAAACTATCGAAATCATCAACAAAACTCAAAATGGAGGTGAGAGTAAGCAATCAAACAATTTTCAGATTTTTTTGGTATTTTGAGGATGAATTGATACTGTTTCCAAGCATATCGATGTTCCAGGAAATTCACAAGCAACATCCCCCCCCCCACATTCAACTGTTGTGCTGTCGATAGCAAGAATCGACAAACAACGTCGACGGACATCCATCTCTGATCAATTCTGTTGCATTTTCATGTATATAAATTTATCTGACGGAATAAATAAATAAATAATGAATGAATAAATTATCATCAAACAATGAAAAAATGCCAAGATGACAACCGAAGACGATCTCTGAAAAGAGGAAACTGCATCACTTTTTTTTTTTTTTTTTTGTTTTTTGGCCCATCCTTTTAGCTCAAAAATGCACTTCTAATGAGCAAGTGAGAACGAGATGGGAGAAGCGTATCATTATTTTGGATGCAAAAAAGGGAAATTGGCTCTGTCTTAATATACGGCACCCATGAAAATATACGGCACCCATGAAAATATACGGCACCCATGAAAATATACGGCACCCATGAAAATATACGGCACCCATGAAAATATACGGCACCCATGAAAAAATTCGGCACCCATGAAAATATACGGTACCCATAAAAATACACGGCACCCATGGACAAAATACGGCACCCATCGGACACAATATTTTTTGAGTATTTTTTTCGTCATTTTGTGATTTTCATGGTGGTATTGGGGTACGCTGCGAAAACAATTCTTTACTGACCGCTATATGCTTGAAACAAGACTGAAACGGATTTTTATTTTGTTTTATTTTATTGAATAACACACATGAATAGTAAAAGATGCAATATAGACAATGATTAAACTTTGTGAATACAAGAACATGGTATAGAAACTGAAGTTGGATTATTATTATGTGACGGCTACGCTTATCCAATTCCCCCTCGCTTTCCACCTCCCTTCCCTCCACTTCCCGTTCCTCCTCGACCTCCTCGACCTCCTCCTCCGGCCCCTCCTTTCGGTGGACGTCCTGTTGGTGACCTAGTAATTGACGGAGGGCTAGTGGCTCTCATTGTAGGTGTTGTTCTGAACGGTGCTACAGTTGAATTAAATGATGGAGCTGTTGTTCTTGCGGGAGGCATTCGATCAGATCGAATTGGCGAGGCTGTAACTTTTGGAATGGGAGTGGTGGACTTTCCTCTTCCAGTAGTCCGCTTGGTGGTAGCTGGCGCGACTGTAGACGATGCAACTGCGGGAATCGGAGTGGTGGACATTTCGTTCAACTGTAGCACCGTTCAGAACAACACCTACAATGAGAGCCACTAGACCTCCGTCAATTACTAGGTCACCAACAGGACGTCCACCGAAAGGAGGGGCCGGAGGAGGAGGTCGAGGAGGTCGAGGAGGAACGGGAAGTGGAGGGAAGGGAGGTGGAAAGCGAGGGGGAATTGGATATGCGTAGCCGTCACATAATAATAATCCAACTTCAGTTTCTATATCATGTTCTTGTATTCACAAAGTTTAATCATTGTCTATATTGCATCTTTTACTATTCATGTGTGTTATTCAATAAAATAAAACAAAATAAAAATCCGTTTCAGTCTTGTTTCAAACACATAGCGGTCAGTAAAGAATTGTTTTCGCAGCGTACCCCAATACCACCATGAAAATCACAAAATGACGAAAAAAATACTCAAAAAATATTGTGTCCGATGGGTGCCGTATTTTGTCCATGGGTGCCGTGTATTTTTATGGGTGCCGTGTATTTTTATGGGTGCCGTTTATTTTCATGGGTGCCGTATATTAAGACAGAGCCGGGAAATTGTAAAAGTGCCATTTTCAATGCTCCCAAGTCCTCCATTTCGACATTGTTTCTTACAGATTGCAATCTGCTGTTGTGTCGATAGTCATCAAATTCGAAAGTGCGCAGGAGAGATCTCTGAAGTAGATACGATATTCACAAGGAAGAGTGGAGTGTTGCGCATTTCTTCATTTCTATTCTCTTTTTCCATCTTTCAATTTTCTGTGAATATTTTACTGTCGTGATTCTTCCAGAGGCCTACAACAACTCGTCCATAAATCAAGAAAAGGGACTGCCTGTCGATCCGGGAGCCCCCAGAGAAAAAGCAACTAATTTCGATCAGAATCGAACATTTGAGAATTCCTCTGCCGCTTGAATTACATGATCAATATTCGGTGGATCATCCGGTAGAAGGAATAGCACAACAAATGTTGTAATGGAGTGTTGTAGTTGCACATGAAAAAATACATTTATTGGTGGAAATAGTTTGAATATCAATCACGCAATTACTAAGACTTAATGCTCTTTCTCTGATGCTTTTGCTGTGATCTGAGAGGGAGCAGGGACTTGTGGATGTGTTTTCTATCCACGAACGGGAAATTGTACCCTGATCATTGGAAATGGTGGATGAGAATGCGAGATGGTCTACAATTATTTTTTCCCAGCTACATCATAAAATCTATAGACATCTTGACATGTCCCGCAATGAAATCAATATCACCGTTTGACGAGAACATGCTAGGAGTAAAACGGTAGGCAATGGAAGAGGGGTATAGAGTGCGATGTGAACGATGTTTGTTGCTTCTCGATGGAGTTAAACTGCTAGTGGGAGATCGAGTAAGAGGTGTATGATAGTTGACTCGCCTCCTGGCCTGAAGAAATTTTTTTTAATATGTTGATCAGGTGTCGACAATCAATCTGATTAGTTAGAAATACAAAGTTCTTACCTTGGCTATCACATTTTGACGCGAAGTTGTTTATTGTTCCGCGCGTAACGAAATTGCTATTAAACTATGACCGCGCTTAAAATTCAGCATTAAATATATAATTGATGCTTGACGAGCGTAAAACCATCCCAGAAATCCAGTTTTGTCATTAAAAACTAAGGAAAACAAGTGAAAATAGACGGAAATCGCGAAAAACGAAGTGAAAAGGGGCGGAGCCTACGCGATTGCCGCACGGAATATTTTAGTAGGAATGCAATTACCATCGTATCATTTTAAAAATATGATAGTCGATCTTTCCTTGGGGCTCCCGGGTCGACAAACAGTCTCCTTTTCTTGATTTATGAGCGAGTTGGTGTAGGCAACTGGAAGAATCAAGACAGTAAAATATTCATGACAAATTGAATGATGGAAAAAGGGAATAGAAACGAAGAAATGCGCAACAATCCTCTCTAAATTGTGAATACTATATCTACTTCATAGATCTCACTCACGCACATTTCTTTCTACTCGATCGACACAACAACGACAGATTGCAATCTACAAGAAACAATTTCGAAATGTAAAATAGAGCAGACTCGAAGTAGTTTCTTCATTGGTTCTTCTTTCTTCTCTGTTTCGCTTTCTATAATAGTATGCTGTACAATCCACGGCGTGTGACTCCCAATCGAACAAGCAGTTTCAATAACAATAAAGGTATTTATTGATACGAAGTGGACACAATACGCAGGTGAGAGCGTGGTCGGTTATATGGGCTAGCCGCGGCGAAGGGCTCTCCATGATCCGTATTGCTCAAAGGTATCTTTTGACCGGACACATTGCTTGGATGTGGGTGAATCCACAATCACATGGAAGAATTGGGCAAACACCGTTATGCATGGGCTTGCCACAACGAATGCAGAGGCCTTTGCTATGGTGGGCCTCTTCGCGCATGAAAGGAAGTAGAGCCGCTCCTGTAGTAAATCAGAGTGGAAATTAGCGATAATAAATCGGTAGGCGCCTCTCACATTTTGAATGATATTTCGCCGATCAGACAGACAAGATAGCATGCAAAAAAAGAAGAGGTGCTTGCAGATGTTTATTGATAGTGAATACGAGTCTAGCAAGAGCGAATACTCACCTGAGTGACTGGATATCTATTGTATTTCTTCGCATTTATGTCAATGAGGAAACGATCTTTCCTTGTTGAGTTGGTGTATGCAACTGAAATAATTAATCGATTTCATTTCAAGGATAAGGGGAATTTACAAAATGGAAGAAGTTCGAAATTCGAGAAAGATAAAATGCGAGCTGACGGAATGATCGATTGATAAAAAGAGAGGAAGGAAAAAGTCAACTCCGCCGACTGAAGGTAAGAAAGGAATGAACATTGTGAAAGAAAGAGCCCGGCCGACAGTAACACCCCTCTCCCATTTCCACCTACTCTATCGTCTCTGAGTGTCCCTTTCTGTCTTCTTACTCCCATCCGGCTCTACCGACCATTACTCATCTCCCTCCTCGCCGCTTTCTTTCTCTTTTTTTTTGTTTACTGGTCACTACACACGCCTTGTAATTTATTTAGAATTTATATCCTTGCTGCGAATTCAATTAAATTAAAACATTCGGTCAATAAAACATTTCCAGTTGTCTACATCACCTCCACTATCGTGATCATGCCAAACATCTAGCACAGGTATCAGGAGAGAATGTATCAATATTGGCACTCTCGGGAACTAGATTTTTCAAACATTTTTAAAAATTCTCTTATTTTGGTGGGAGAATGCCTTAGTGAAGCGGATTCGATGAATTTAGGTTATTTGTCCCAGAGCCGGCTTTTAGGCATTTTCCGGTTCTGGACCCGGTTCTGACGTATCTCAGCTCCCAGATGAGCTAGTGGCCTGCAGTTTGGCTTAAAAAATGCTGAAAATTATTCTGAACAACTTTTCTACGTTTGCCAAGCTTGGGGAACCACAAATAAAAACGCTAAAAAATAAAAACGTTTTTCCGGACAATAAAATAAATATTAAAAATTTCTCAGGATTTCAAAACTGGAAATTTTATTTCTGATTATGAAAGACGGAGTCACCTTATGATTAGAAAAAAATATAATTTGAAAATCGAGTGTGGTTGTATTTTTGATTTTCCACCCCGAACATGGAAAATCCAGAAAATCCGAACTTTTGATTATTCCGATTTCGCCCCCACAGTCGAATTACTTCTTACCCATCTATGTGGGAGTGTTTTTAGGAAATTACCATTCAAATACAATGTTTATTTAACTTTAGATTGCAGCTCGCGTATTATAGATTGTTCAATTTTTGGACCATGAACCCGGGTTCATGGTCATGTCACACTTCAGAAGCATGAACCCCGGGTCATGGTCGAAAAAATGATGATAGCCAAATTGCCTGAGCGGCATTTAATTCGATTGCATACTGGTTTATAAAACTTCCACAAAGATGGGAAAGAATTAATTCGACTGTGGGGGCGAAATCGGAATAATCATAAGTTCGGATTTTCTGGATTTTCCATGTTCGGGGTGGAAAATCAAAAATACAACCACACTCGATTTTCAAATTATATTTTTTTCTAATCATAAGGTGACTCCATCTTTCATAATCAGAAATAAAATTTCCAGTTTTGAAATCCTGAGAAATTTTTAATATTTATTTTGTTGTCCGGAAATGGGTTTTTAATTTTTAGCGTTTTTATTTGTGGTTCCCCAAGCTCGGCCAACGTAGAAAAGTCGTCCAGAATAATTTTCCGCATTTTTTAAGCCAAACCGCAGGTCTCTAGCTCATCTGGAAGCTGAGATACGTCAGAACCGGGTCCAGAACCGGAAAATGCCTAAAAGCCGGCTCTGGGACAAATAACCTAAATTCATCGAACCCGCTTCACTAAGGCATTCTCCCACCAAAATAAGAGAATTTTTAAAAATGTTTGTAAAATCTAGTTCCCGGGTTCGTACATTTTCTCCTGAAACCTGTGCTAGATGAGAATCAAAGGTGAAGTTTTAGTCATTGTGATGCAATTTGCAATTCAACTTACTCAAACCTTTGAAGATTCGTCTCCCCTCCTCCCGCCTTCTCCGAAATGCCATGACCGTACACTGAACGACGACTCATCAAACCCCCTTTCTTTCTTTGTCAATGCCATTGATTATGTGTTGTTCTCATCGTTCTGATCTTCCTTGTTATTTTCATTCTCGCTCGACCGAATACCCTCTGGCAATGCCCCTATCCTCATTATTGTTAGAGCCAATCGAGAGTGTCCGAAGCGCGTTAACGTCGTCAGACTTTCTCAGATAATCTTTGATCATACTTGTCGTAATAGAAGAATAAAAGATTTAAAAAAATGTTATAAATCGAGCTGGTTCATGTAATGTGTTACTTCACTCACACGATCCAGCAATGCCAATAATAAATGCAAAGAATAACTTTTGCGCGGTTTGACTTGAGCACCCCTTTATCGCAAGAATGAACACACGAAACGATGGATAAGCAGTGAACGATTTCCTCGGTCCTGCGCATCTTCTAAGAGTGCATCTCTTGTCTTCACAGGTGATTGGCAACAACACACGATGAAGCAGTAGGGACGAGTGGTTGAGTTTATCTGTTTCTCGTAGAGGGTGAGAATCAAGGTCAGCACGGTTGTAAGCAGTAGAGATAATAGAAGTGACTGAAGGCGATCCATTCTTTCCATAGGTGATCCATAACACATCCTGGAATGAAGATCTGATTGCAAATGGAAAGGACATCATCGCTTGAAAAATGAAAATCGATTGGAGAAATCAAGATATTAATGATATCAAGACTCACTTAGCATTGCATGCTTGCACGGCTCCAACGAGAATAGACGACGGTCTGCCCTAGAGGTTAATAAATGTGATTAGAGGTTAATGAAGGTGATCAACTCTTTTCCATAGACGATCGCATCCTGAAGCTAAGAGGTAATAGCAAAAAATCGAATGGGAATCCGAGTCTGCATCCGAGAAAAGTGAAAAGCGAAGAATGCTATGAAAACCTACATTGTGTGTCTCCAATTTGTTCACATCTTTTTGGAATTGATGATTCCCTGCTGAGTTGATGTAGGCAACTGGAAAATATTGCATAAACAAATATTCTAATTCATTTTAAAAGCAGGACAGCAAATAAAACTCGAAAGCTGGTTCAATCGATAAACAGACAAAGGAGAAAATGTCAAACTATGTTTAATGAAAGAGGGAGGAGAGAAGACACGGAAAGAATGAGCCCTGTCGGACTGTAACAGTTCTCTTATGTTCGCACCGCTATCTAGTCAACGAGTGCCTTTTTCTTCTTCCTCCATTTTCCTTCTTTCATCTTCTTTTCATCTTCTTTTCATCTTCTTTCATCTTCTTTCCCAATCATTACTCATCTGGTCCCTGACTCCTTTCTCTATCTCAAATGACTTGAGAGACTCGACAGTATTAATTCAGTTACATGATACTCTTCATTTAAACAATCATGATGGTTTTATATTTATCCAATCATGAGACTTTTCTACCAAGTTTCCACTTTCTTGGTTCGACCACACGCGACTTTGTTTCTATACAATTTATCCTTGCAAGGCATAATGTACATTCAACAATCAATCTGTTCTCCAAAAATGCGAACAACAAAAGTCTAAGATCGAGTTGTGTTCGAATGTACTTGATCAACCATAGTGAGTAGTTACATAACACCAAGAAGACACACGGTAGGGCAGGGTGGCAAGTTATGAATGAAGGAAACTCTTCTGGCCCCTGTGAATCTTGGATCGAACAGAGCTGGAAAAGAGTAGAACGATCGTGAGCGTTGCACATCCTGAAATGAAGAGCTAATTGAAAGTGCGAAATGGAATAAAAAAAAATTCTAGTAGAGTGAATTCGGAAAGGAAAGGCTTACTTATTAATTGGTATCTGCGCATATCTCTTTGGATTCGATGATTTGAGTTGATGTAGGCAACTAGAAAAAATATTAAATCAACTAAACCGAACGAAAGAACAAATCAGCAAGTAAAACTGAAAAACTGTTTCCAATCGATAGACAGGATGAAGAAGAAGCAAATGTCTTCTCGAGTGAAAAAAGAGAGGAATGAGCAGAAAGAATGAATGGGCCCCTGTCCGATTGTAACACCACTCTCCCATTGCTATCTCCACTTGTGTCTCTGTTCCTTCTTCCTTCTTCTTTCTTCTTTCATCTTTAAAAAGTACCCACTGGTCATTACTCATCTTGTCCCTGAGTACATTCATTGTACCGAATAACTACAGAGACTCGACAGTGTTAATTATGTTACTCGATAAAACCCTTAGAAGAATCATCGGAGTATATTTATACTGATTCATGCATACCATGAGTTATCTTTCTTACATTTAGTTCGATCAAACGCGACTTCTATACAATTTATCATAACAAGTCATATGCTACATCGAATAATGATTTTTCGACAATCGTTTACTCCGAACTCCTCAGACTTCACGGAATTCTGTTTCATCAACTGTTGTGCCGTTTATCCGAAGTCTTCTCTCGATTCATGCGACACGGCAGTTATTGATAAGCTCGCTCCCGGATCTATCATAATGTTGACAGCTCTTCCAATCCGCTGGGTTGATGGTCAGTCAAGAGAATGTGATTAGTTTGGCGCTTGGTAGTCTCGGTAGGATGCTCATCCGGAAAGGAAGAGCGAATATCAAGTGTGAAATTGAACGTGAATGAGTAGGGACACAAGAGATCATTTGGAAACTAGGGATGATCTGAAGACTAACCTAGTAGTCATTCCATCTCCACATTTCTTGCGTTTACTTGTAATCGATGATTGATGAGTTGATGTAGACAACTGAAAAATATTAAATAAACTAAAAATAATGATAGAAAACACGGAAGTAAATGAAACACGGAAACTGGTTCTAATCGAAAAACTAAGTAAAGAAGGTGAAATGTCAACTGTGTGGACTGAATGGAAAGTAGGAATGGGCACAAAGAAAAGAAAGAGCCCCTGTCCGCCTGTAACATCCCTTCCGTCTCCCCCTTTTTCCCGCTGTATCTCCCAGGGTGCCCTTTTCTCCTTCTTTCTTCTTCTTTCTTCTTCTTCTTTCACCTTCTTCCCTCTGACCTTTACTCATCTGGTCCCTCACTTCTTTTCTTTCCTTTCTGCTGACTTCCACCTAAACTACCTTTTTTGCCTCAACTCGCAATCAATTTGAAAAATTACAGTTGCCTACATCAACTCAACTCGTGCGTATGACACATATCGATGCGAAATAATCAATCAGGTAAGAATAATATTTACATTATTTTTATCAAGTCACCCCTAGAATCGTTTGTTCATAAACCACCGATGTTACCTGCTCATCCATGCTTGTATCACGATAAGAAAATCTACGAAAAACTCCGTTGCTGTCTCAGAAATAATTTAGTACTTTATGACGCATTTCAGGAGATCACTGAGAGTCGTAATTATGAACAAAGAGGAAGTCCGAAATGGAAGAGATGGTTGAATGAAATCCTCAGTCAAGAAACTCGGCCTTCCCCTCTCTCGGCTACGGTAGACATCCAAGAAATGGTTGACTGATATATTTCAAGTCAGAGACAAGAAGCATTGAGCAAAAGGTAGAAATCCTGATTTCCTGACCCGGAAACAATCAGGATAAGTTGTGATTGTGTTGGTCCCCCTTTCTCTATCTCTTTCGTCTTTTTCCGCTCACTTCTCATCTATCTCACCGTTCGCTCACTAGCGTTGAGGTATCAGGAAATAATACCTTCCCCCTCTCGACTAAACAGATCAAGATGCATGTAGTGCATTGGGGCCGCGTAGCTCAGTCTTTCCTTCACAATTGTATTATTGCTGTCAACGATAGCTTCTCCCATTGAGATGGGAATTCTTAAATGCCTATTCCATTTTTGGTTAAAGAAGGGATAAACGATTGTTTATTATTTGGGACGGAACCCTCAATCATGTCGTATTGTATACTGAATCACATCATTATCAGATTGTTCCCCGTGTGTCTCAAAGAGAATTGATATACTGTTCAAAACACACAACTACCACACAAACTGCTGTTATTTATCATCGCAATCGCTCTCTTTTCATCCCATTGGGAAGAGAAAAGTGGATGGAATAGAGGATGCTGCAGCAGCTGCAGCAGATCAGCCTTGCAGCAGCAGCACAACAAGAGCTGCAGCCAGAAGGATGGTCGACTGAGAGGCACTCTTGGTCGTAGCCTCCTGGAAGGCATGCATTGTGGAAGATAACGAAAAAATTATACAACTTCAAGCGCTTCATGTTTTTGTTCAATAAATAACCGGCTAATTACCAAGTTATTTTCGAAATCTTTACCTCCTTTTCGGCCCTGAACCATTCACCTCCACCGTGATTTTTCTGTTCGCACTTCGAGCCTACAAATATGCTCTTATTGTTAGTTTCTCGAGAAACGGACTCTTCACCCTAGCAGGGCTAATCGATAAATACCTGTAATCGCAATGCACAGCGCGCCCTCCTTGTCATTCGGCTTCTTCAAATCGTCAAACGACTTCGTGCCACAGTTGAGGAAGCCTGAAGAGATAAAATAATCAAAAAAAACTTCCATAACAAACGATCACCCCTTACACAAATGGAACCAAGGAGCGGGGCTTGGCTGCCAACTAGAAAAGTGTCGCTTACCTTTCTCCACAAATACATTTGCGATCGCTCGAATTTCGCAGTATCCCCGGACAGCGAAAGAATCCGCTTTATTGCACAAGCACTCGCCCATTTTCGATTCTTTGAAGACACTGAAAAGTACGGTTAAATCACTTCACATAAAGGATAATGTAGTTCGAGTACTTTTTTCATCTCTGGAAAAAATCGAACATGTTTTGAAGATTAGACTGCTCACTTGGACTTATCGCACACTTTCTCAATTTGTTTCTCCATTGAGCCTTCTCCTCTGATCTCGCCGAACAAATCCGTTTCGAAGTACGCCTTCAGTGCATCCCAAACCTGGAATAATATCAATTGAACGGTGACAATCATTCCTCATTTTCCACTTTCTCGACCAATTGAAAAAAAGCGTGATCCGAATTGATTCGTCGAGAAACGTTTCTATGATTTTTTTCTCGAAATTTTAGCACATTGAGGTCACTTATAAAACTATCGCTTCTCTGGCCAAATACACTGCATTGCAAAACAAAAGAATCGTATAATTTTCTACAGCGCACCGTGGAATCGATAGAGTCGCAGAAGAGATTGGCCCTGTCGACAGCGGAATTATTCGTGATTCGAGCAACGGAATCGGTTGGACGGAAGTTGTCGTGCTGAAAAAGAATGAGATTGATGAAAAAAATCGTTAAAGAAACTTTTATGAAATGACGATGGCATAGGAAGAAGTGAAAAAATCGAGAAATGATTTGTTTTTCTCTGATGCGCCGAGTTCTTTCATAGTTCCATTGTTCCATCAACTATCCGTGATCTTTGGAGTGTATTAGAGAAATAACTGTACCTCCTCCTTCAGTCTTGCTTGCACATATTTGCCGAATTCCTTCGTTCCCGCGTCCTGAAGCGTGTCGAATGCTTTGTCCCTGCACGTGCCTTTTTGAACTGAAATTTAATTGTCATTATTTTTTATTTATATTAATTAATTATCAGCAAAATTTAACTAAATGTTTCAATAAGAAGTGAAGACTACTTTAATTAAATTCCAACTTGAATTGCAAAAACAACTTGCATACAAATTGCAGCTTTATCTACTCATCATTAATCAGAATCATTCAGTGCAAACTCAATGCCCAACTCACATCCCTCTCCCACAATCTGATTCTTGTACTTGAGTGCTGCACAGTACATGGCGATTCTCGTCTGATTACAGGAGCAAAGCCACTCGGGAGAAGGCTGAGCGGGATCAACGGGTCTGACAACAAAGTATAAACTTGAATCCACAATCACTGTTACTTTACAGTCATGAGAGAACGAGCATGCTTTGTAGTGTTGTTATTCCGAGCGACTCGTCGCTCGCGATTCAAAATGTAGAATTGACTCGCGAGTAGTAAACAACTCGCGAGTCGATTTCTTTGTTCGACTCGCGAGTTGTTTACGACTCGCGAGCAAAGCTGTTTTTCACTATAACATTTCTGTTTTTCATTTTTCTATTTCCCATTCGGCCAATCGAAAGTTGAAACAAAGAAATCGACTCGCGAGTCAACTCGCGAGTAGTAAACAACTCGCGAGTTGTTTTCTCTGTTTGACTCGCGAGCGATTAGCGGATCCGAGTATATTAAAATGAGCTCGGCGAGCGCGAGCTGCTCGCGAGTTTGACTCGAGTAAAACAACACTAATGCTTTGTGAATATTACAAAAGTATTGCGATTATTACAGTTAATCAATAAATGATTAATGTAGTATTTGAATGTGAAAAGCTGCACTTTTCTGCTTTCACTTTGCCCTTCACCACGTGTAATAAATATATTGTTTTAATGTTTTTGAAATACGACGATATTGTAAAATACGATTGCTCACTTTTCAGTGCAATTGACGTCCATCATCGTTGCGTATTTCCACTCGAATCTATTATCCCACTCATCGAAGACCTTGTCCCCGTACACGACCTGCTTGATCGACTCGTGGAGAGCCTGCAAATGTACAATGTAAATATCAAATAGGCATGAAATGTTGATCGGGTGTTAAAATATCAGTTCACGATCAACGACATTGTTAATTAATGTACACACTATTGCCATAGCCTCTTCCATTTCGCCCCGTTTCAAATCGTTAGATTGGTCGAAACGGTGTGAAATGGTGCAACATAGGTGGAATAACACCATTCTACGCCATTCAAAGTATGAAGACGCCTCAGCTGTACAGACTGTTATTATCTCAACTCACAGTTTGATTCTGTTCGAACCAGCAAACAACTCCGTTGTTCATCTTCTTCTTCGTCGTTTCGTCCGCAATTGTCTCGTTCAACAGCACCGCTGCAGCCGCAGAGGCAATGGACACGAAGGAGCCGTTTCTGCAAAATAGGATGTGTGAACTAGAGCCGGAGCTCCAAAATGCAAATCTACCTAATAGTCTTCGGCTTTGTGAATTAGTTTACGGATCGTCAACTAGAATTTTCCAGATCTGCGATCCAGAAAAAAATACATTATGATATTGCTGTCGAAACAGTTTCCTTCGATGAGATTTGATAAGCCAACTCTTTCCATAGCTACAGTATCCCATCTCACTTTTGCAGTTTCTGCTTCATTTCAGCGATATTCTTCTTTGCCTGCTCAGTGCTCGCCTTTTCCACGGGCGTCTCGTCCGATTTGACCACGAATTCGCTGGAAAGGATACAGTAATCAACAACAATTATGCTACATTTCCACCTACATTATCCCCTGATCATGCTTTGTCTCTGGCTATTCATACAGTATCCCATAGCACTTGGAACAGCAACAGCAATAGTTCCTTCAGAATGCAGTATTCATTCATACCGTAGCCAATGCATGCAAAACCCCAGTAGCAAACGTCCACTGCACTATTTTGCAGTATACTATAGTATCAACTAGTACATCAGTACATCTTACAGTATTCCTACTTTTCAAAACGGTACCGTAACCCAACATGACAGTAGCCCCCACTACCATACCTGCATACTGCCAGCAGCACCAGTGTGAGGGAGGCGAGACTAGGTCTCATCAGGACGAGTGAAGAGAAGAGAAGAAGGGAGAGAGGAAGGGAGCGAAGGGGGAGAATGGAGGAAAGGAACCGCGAGGGTCTTTTATACTAGGCCAAAATGAAAGGATGAATGAAGAATGTGAATGTGGAATATTGAAATGGAGAGATTAGTGGAGATTTTTGTTAAAATGAGAAAATGTAATGAACAAATTTGAATATAATTGATTTTCTAAATAATACGCAGCGGTGCCACTATCAATTTCGCATAATTCATTTATCATTTTCGATAAACATAACAATTACAGATATGCGAAGGGTGATAATACAAAATACATTCCAAAAAGACAAAATTGTTCATATATATTACGGGTGTACTTAGTGTGTTCTTCCGATTGTTTTCACTGGTCCTTTGTCATTCCATTCTTCACTAATGATTATTTGACCGTTGTATTCGGCAAGGCTCCATCACTGAAATTGTAAACTAATAAGAATGAGATGAGAAAAGTAGTCAAAAAATTGTGATATTTGCAAATAGACACGATTTTCCGTTTAGAAAGCATTCAGTAGATAGTGATCGGGTAATTTTCCTTCTTCCTCTGGTGCGCGCGCCCAAGTTGGAATCAAGTAGGATGGGGCGTTTCCAAGTAGCGTACAAGCTTGGGCCCAACTTGGAAAATCGCTCTCTCCATTTCCCATACTCTCTAGCTCTGTCTCTTTCTCTCGCTCTCTCACCTACAGTACTTTGACCCCGCTTGATTCCAACTTGGGCGTAAGAGCGAGTGAGTGACAGAAAAAGAGAAAGCGAGATAGCATGGAAAATGGAGAGACCAAAGCGATTTCCAAGTTGCCCCCAAGCTTGTACGCTACTTGGGAGCTACTTGATTCCAACTTGGACGCGCGGACCAGAGTCTAACCAAATGTTCTTCATCGAAGCAGAGTTATTCGTTGAACTCGACAATTCATAGACTCTGAAATAGGGAACAAATTAGAATGGAAATCGAAGACTGCAACGATTATACGATTTACCTTTTTGTTGTAATTGCAAGCTTAGTGTAGCAATTGTACAGGATCGTCCGCGTGTAGAGCGGGCAATCTGGAAAATTTAACTAACTAAGCGTGCTACTTCATTCAGGAATAATTGCGAGAAAAGACAATAAAATACAAAATAATGCAAATAAGGACTCATGAAGGATGAATGATTCTTCTCCTACTTGGACCTCCTTTTATACTGGACAATTCAGTTGGAGCAAGGCTACAAGTGATGAATGCCCAGAGGCATCTCTCACGGTTTGATGTGCAATCAACAAAGAATATATAGTGAGACTGATGAAGACCTGCCACAAGATCTCCTCTCCATAAAATGTAGCGTCTCCATGGCGTCCTTTGGCTCTTAATCGTCTGATCTCAACCTTCAACAATCCATTGATAGCTATTCATTCTCCCGTAGAGCTCGCGACAGTCGAGTCGAGTCTCTTCTATTTCCACTATCTCTCATGTGTAAGTGTGACGAGAGAGTGTCGGCCTGGAAGAGACGGCTCTACTTCTCACTGAGAGACGCTGTTAAACGTTCACACCGGTGACGAATCGGTTCCAGCGGCGTAGCTTGGTTCTCATCTTTATGGGTATAAAAAGCCGAGTGAAGATAAGAAAACAACACTCCGCTTTTCTTACTTGACCTCTTTGAATGTTTATACTATTATCATGTTGTTGTTTTTCAGTGCTCTTCAACTTTTTTACATTTCAGTTTGTCCGATCTACACGCGGACAATCACTCTCATTTCGTATGGGCTTCAACGACCATTTCCGAGGTTTGTGCCAACGTTAAGGATGCTATCAAATGAGCACATATAAATGATAAAAAATTTCAACAATTACAAACACTTGTTTTGTATTACAGCAATGAAAATTACGCCGCGGCACTAAAGATGCCAAAGATGCGACGATTTATATATGCGATGTATTACGTTCACATTATTTTAGGGCCGAACTCTTTCAAGAATTCGGAGAGTCTGTCCGAATGAAGCTCGAGGAATTAAGCAATAATAATTTCAATTCAATAATAAATTCAAGAACAAAGAAGTGGAGGCAATATTGCAATGAGCTCAGCAAGAAAAGGGTCGATATGATGCCCTATTACACCGCTGCCCTTAAAGCAGTCAATGTATCTGAGGATATTACATTCCTTCATTAGTAATAGTAATCTTTTTTGTTGTTGTTATTATTGAGATTCTATTAATAAAGTATTTGTGATTCATCTCCTTTGTACCGAAATGACCATTAGTCAGATTTATCGAGAAGAAAGACGAAGACAATTGAAATAGAAAAAAACACTCAGGGAGAAATAGCGGCCTTTACAAAGAGATTATTCATACAGTCGGTCAGAACAAACTCTCTCATTTCCCATGATCTCTCATCGGTCAGAGAAATGAGAGATCATAGGGAAGTGAGAGAGTCAGATTATTCCTCGTTGGACAGTGCTCCCTCTTACTCCGTTCTTTCTTCCCTTTATGCCTCTCTTCCCTCTCACAGAGTTGACACTTTGTCCTTCTTCTCTATTTCCTGCGAGCCCTTACATTTCTCCCGCTCATAATTCTTTGTTTTCATTATCGCTTTTCATTAACAGTGACCTGTTAGTGACCTTTTGAGTAGAGATGAGAGAGGAAGAGGAAGAGGAAGACTCTGCCGCTCGGTGTGTGGAGGAATGAGATGGAAAGGAAGAGTGAGAGGGGGAATTAACTCTTCCGGAAGAGTGGGAAGAGTAGGAAGAGTGGTAGAGTGGGAATGGGGTGTTTTCGATCAATTGGCATCGGAATTTTTGGTCAATGGTTTTTGAATAAGCATTTTCTAGAAGTGATTTAAGACCATTTACCATGGCATAGGTCTGACAGTGGGCGTTGTGAACATATCGATGATCAACGCGGCTTAGCATGTGTTAATCGTGATCCAAGTGAAGATTTGGGACTTAGCACTCATCTCAAATCCTAAAAATGTCGTAAAGTAAGTTCAAACACATATGAGGCCGTTTGCCTTAGGTTCAACAGAGGTCGGGAACAGGTAAAAAATCGAAAGTTCTAAAAAGTTGCCCCTAGGGGTTATTTTTGATCCTCTACACGATGGGACACTCGATTTCGCAATATGTCCCCTCCCCGCTCCAGAGGGGGCACCCCCCATTTTGGCCAAAGACGTGTTTTTCGAGTTTTTCTCGCCTGGAAGTGCCCAAAATGGCACGAAATTTCGCGATCCAAAACAGAATTTTGTGCTCTATCTCATGGTTATATTTATTTATCATGATTATTTTTCGTTTTTGAGAAAAGGCCGATTTTTGACCCAGAGGATAGCGCAAGAAATCCCTTCAGTTTTTGATAGAGCTGGTTCTGCTGATCATTTTGGTATATTGGACTAAGGTTTTGAGTTTACATATTGAGGTTTCCGGGGGGTGGAGCGAAAATGGGACATAAAAAATTGTCGCGAATACCCCCGTGTTGGTGCTCATTTTGTAGAGCTCGTTGAACTGATAATTTTTTGTGTTGGACTTTTTCTTGGAAACGTTTCCTTAACAAGTAACAACTAACGAAAAAGTGATTATCGGACATCACGTGACAACGGCCTCTCTGAGCGATTGTAATTTCTTAAGGAAACGTTTCCAAGAAAAAGTCCAACACAAAAAATTATCAGTTCAACGAGCTCTACAAAATGAGCACCAACTCTGGTGTATTCGCGACAATTTTTTTTGTCCCATTTTCGCTCCACCCCCCGGAAACCTCAATATGTAAACTCAAAACCTTAGTCCAATATACCAAAATGATCAGCAGAACCAGCTCTATCAACTCCTGAAGGGATTTCTTGCGCTATCCTCTGGGCCAAAAATCGGCCTTTTCTCAAAAACGAAAAATAATCATGATAAATCAATATAACCATGAGATAGAGCACAAAATTCTGTTTTAGGTCGCGGGATTTCGTGCCATTTTGGGCACTTCCCGGCGAGAAAAACTCGAAAAACACGTTGCTGGCCAAAATGGGGGGTGCCCCCTCTGGAGCGGGGAGGGGACATATTGCGAAATCGAGTGTCCCATCGTGTAGAGGATCAAAAATAACCCCTAGGGGCAACTTTTTAGACCTTTCGATTTTTTACCTATTCCCGACCTCTGCGGAGGCTTGTTGAACCTTAGGCGAACGGCCTCATATAGTGGTATAAATTGCCCTCGAAACATGTTAAAATACGAATAATTTAAGGTCGAAACACTGCGCGACTAGTATCACATGCTAATTAGTGACAAATATGCAAATATAAAGTCCATAGAGTCAGTATCTAGACTAGGGTTCGATAAACGAGAATTGAGCAAGAATCGAGAAGAATCATTCTTCTCATTTCAACTAAAACGAGGCGGTCTCTTCTCGATCGAGAATTCTCGGCGAGAACCATTCTCGACCAAGAACTCTTGCGAGAACCGTTCTCATTCGTTCTCGTCTCTATTCTCCATTGCGGTGGGCGGTGACGTGAGGAAGGAGAGGGCGCGTCTCTCTCGCTCTCCATTGTTCCTCTCTCGCATTTTGCACCGACCGTTCTCACCGAGTTCTCGAATGAGAAATAAATTCTCGATTGAGAACAGTTGAACGATTCTCGACTGAGAATTCTCAATCGAGAACAAATTCTCGGTGAGAAAAGGAGGCTCTTTCGCGAGAACTGTTCTCGTTTATCGAACCCTAATCTAGACGTCAAGCGATCGAAATCCACATTCCCACTCTGCAACTCTTCCTACTCTTCCCACTCTTCCGGAAGAGTTCATTTCATTCCGCGTCACACCGGGCACTCTTCCCTCTTCCTCTCTCATCTCTACTTTTGAGTTCCCATTGCACTCTTTATTTATTAAATTTTGCTCTTTCCAGTTGCCTACATCATCTCGTTTCCAAATATATGCCACAGATCCAAAACTGATTCTACTGCAGTAATTTAGGTCAGGCTTCAACGCATACTTTCCCTAGTTGCCATGTCTTTCCTTTTATCAAATTCTTAAAACTATCTCGAATCAATTTCAGGAGATGAATCCGTACCGGCCGACTCGCGACTCCTTCGCAACATCCGTCCTGGTGCAACGTTAGCAGGCCGCATATACCCAGGAGTGATTCCACAGGCCCAGAAGATGTCAGTGAATCAGATTGTACTCGTTTACCTACAGAGTAGATCGGTATTCTTTCCCCGTCTTCGGCCATTCTTCCGGGCCGAGCGGGGGGAGGGCCCTTTCTAACTCTATCATTTTTCACATACTCATGGGGATAGGAGGAGGAGACGGGTAGAGGAGAGGGGGGAAAGATCTTCGCTCACATGGATCACTCTTCTATTCTGTTGTAAGGTTCTCACCACTGTTGATAAGGCTGAGTTAGCCTAAATCCGAACTTGTCTCTAAAGAACCGTGAACTCCGCGAACTGTGGGGTAAGGGATCGGTGTAGTGGGTCTGGGAAAGATAATCTGCACCTGTTCTTCTTAGTTCATTCTCCATCTGTCCGCTTACGGACGGTTCGCCAGTTTTCGAACTTCTTTATACAGATGCCGGTTTATTTATTGTAATTTAAATCGATGGTAATAAATCGCTTGATATAAATGTTAATTTGTTGTCTTTTCATTCACCTTTCATGAACTTGTAGAATGGTCAGTTGAGGCAAGAAAAGAGTTGAGAATGTCAGAGCACGTGTGATGAAAGTTTATGAGATGGATACTCAGGGAGAAATATCAAGGAAAGGGAAGAGATTGTTTCGGTCAGAACAACCGTCAGACTCTCTCATTTCCCCATTATCTCTCCTTGGACAGAGAAATGAGAGATCATGGGCGAGTGAGAGAGTCGCTCCAGTCTCCACTCATCGCTATGTTTATGCCTCTAGGAGAAGAAAGGAGAAAAGAGCCGGGGCTGAGTTGGCCCAGGGAGAGATAGCGGGGTGAACGGGGAGAGTTGTGGTGCAGTCGGACAGTGCCCCTTATTTCCTTGTGTCCTCTTCCTCTCATCTTCTCAGTCGGCAGAGTTGGCATTTACTCGTTCTTTTCCCTTCTCTCTAACATGAACTAGAAGTCTTACGCAACATTCACTAATAATCATCTATTTCCGTGTATCATCGGTGCAACGCTTCAAATTCATATTGTGTTGTATTTCACCTTTCAGTTGCCTATTTCAACTCTACTCGGAACTGTTTCGTGAGATTGTGTAGATGACATGAAGAAGGCAAATAAACAAAAGAAAGGGACGGCGATGTATTCAACCCGATAGACTGTCCACTATCTCCGCACAGATAGAAGGCCAGGATGAAGCGACCAAGCATTCCTGCAACCACAGGGACCGGAAGCTACTGCAATCCAAGCTGTGGCATGTGAAGAAAGCAAAAAAGTTCGAGAAGAGAAAGAAGAAGAGTGGAGGGAGTGAAAAAATACAATCGCGGCTTGGGATGCTTTTCAAACAATTTTGTTCGATTGTCTTATGCTGATAAACAGTTGCTCGAGCAGTCAGAGCAGAATATATCCGTTTGTCAATCGTCTCACTTCTCTAATCACGAAGAGATAGCATTTGGGCATAATAAACATCAAGCTCTCACTCATTTCGCAGTGTTCTCTATTCGGTCAGAGAAATAAGAAATCTTCTGATCGTCTTACACTTTCTCTCACTAGACATTTTCTTCATGATATCTATCTCAATCGATCATCAACAAGGGATCAAAGTAATGCAGGCCGACAAAGTTCTTCTTCTTTTTTTCTCCGCCCTCTTTCTTTCTTGCTGAGTCCATTCCTCCCTTCCTTCCAGTGCTGACATCTCCTTCATCACTTTCTTTCCATCGATCGCGCATGATCATTATTTTTCGGGTCCCGTTCACTTCCGTGCAAAAGCATTTCAACTCTTGATTAGTTCAAAATAGTTCATAATTTCAGTTGCCTACGTCAACTCAGCAGGAAAGCATATATTTCCAATAAGCGCAAGAAAATGTCGATTTCGAATGCAAGGTTTCATTTCTTCATGGCTTCATTTCTTTCTTCGAATTCAAATGTGCACTTTTATCAAGATACTCCTCAGTTTCGATTTCGTTTCGCACTATAAATTCTGAATTTCAGGCTGCGCTACGTTCCTACCCAGACTAAGACACAGATGCTGGATTCCATAGGAGTGTCAGAAAATGGAGTCACTCGTGTCGAAGGAGTGCAAGAATCATGCAGAATCCACAAAACAATGGTGTTCAGTGACTTGTAATGATAAATTGTATGAAAAATTAAGATGAAGCTTACGATCTATTGCAAAGAACTCATGACCGGTAATTTGAATGAACACCACTCATTGTTGTCATTGTTGTCAGTCAATGAAAATATGGGACAAGATCAGTAATGACCGGTGGAAAAGAGTGAATAAAGGAAGATGAAGGAAGGAGAAAGAGCAGAGAGAAATAACGGGAGGAAAGAGGAGAGTGGTGTTACAGTCGGACAGGGCTCTTTCTTTCTCCTTCACTCTTTGTGTTGATTCCTCTCTCTTCTATTCGACTTAGTCTCTCTCTCAGATGACATTTAGTTAGGGAAACAAAGTGATACAGGCGGACTCCGCTCATTCTTTCTTCTTCTTTCTTTGTGTTCATCTCTCTCTCATTCATCTCCCCCACTCAGTTGACAGAGCAGCATTTTCGCCATCAATAAATCTTTTCTATCGTATACATCTTTCATTTTGAGTTTGAATTGTATTTGTATTCCTTATAAATTTCCGTCCTTCCAGTTGACTACATCAACTCGACGTGGAACGTGTCCATTTTCCTAACAAGCAACAATTTAAAACTAGGTGAGTCATCATCTCATTCTTCCAATTAATCCGTATTCGTTATACTCTGACATGCGCGATCCGTGCCGTAAGAACCACCTACCATGTTCATACAGTAGCATCTCCTGTGAAAATCTATCTACAATAATTATATTCTAATAAGCTCCAAGACCTTACCCTATTGAAACCCTACTTACCCTACTTACCCTATCCTATCAAGTAGGGCAAAACCTACTGATATAATACCCTACTGATAGAGTCAATACAGTATTGCAGCAAGAAGTGAGTAAGAGTGCGAAGAAGAAGATCAGCGCTATCGATTCCAAGCTACACTACCTATAGATTCCGGAATCGTGCCGTATCCGACTACAAGCGTGGGAACCGAAGATGATCTTCACTAGATGGCAATTCCTCGAATTGACCAAAGAGTTCCCGGATCCAGCAGGTTTATTCTCTCCGCTAACTATCAATCTGAAGAAGTTGGCAAAACGATTGAGCATCGGAAAGAAGAAATCTAATTGGCTGACCAAAGATCAGAGAGACTATTTCATATTGCTTAAATTCCGTCTCGATAAATGATGTAATTTAATTACAGTTTTTTTCTATTTCCATTTACTAAGCGCAAAAGCGTTTTATTATAGGCGATATTTGCGAATTTTGCAAGTGCTATCCATTTTATGTGTGGATATAGACATGTAGAGTGGTCACTCAAGACAAGGGAACGAGTGACTGGGGTCTAATTCGTTCTAGTTTTGATTATTTACTGTTTCACCGTTTTTCCCACCAGTTATATTGCTCATCTATAACTCGTAAGATGAAGATTCAGAATACATCAGATAATGCCGGCATCATCACATCAATTCTGTGAAATTTTCCGTTTCGGGGTTCTTGAGGGTACAAAAAGATGGTCATATTGAGCAGTTTGAAAAATGATAAAATTATACCGACTGTTGTATATTTCAAACTAAGAGACGCTCATTCAAAAAAGGTGGCGTCTCCTTATTACATTCCAACGCGTCATTTTGCATAGCGTCATTATTATTTTTTTTCTATTCGCATTCTGTCATATCAATATTTAAATCACAATTTTTCGTTTAAAAACGCAATTCATTTCAAATCATGCTACTCTTCTTGTGCCATGTCCTGAATACATAATAAATTGAGATAAATATGAGCTCGGGCGAGCTCAATCTCTCTTCACTTCCACTCGATATCATCAGAATGATCATCAAGACCAACATCGGAGAACGGTCGGAAAATATGAGACTGGTAAGATTGTCTTTGTATAGATTGAAGGCAGTATTCATTTTCCAGATATCACCGACTTGGAATATTCTAATCAGTGATTATTATGAGAAATTACCACCATTACGCCAACTGCATATTTCTTTGAAGAAAGATAACATCTCCGTTTGGTTGAGTGCTGGCCATAAGCATCGCACGTATTTTGAGAAGAACCTTCTTCGTGGCAGTACATTCGATGAAATCGTAAGCAAGCACATTTAATAAATAAATAAAAAAAATACTAAATAATAAAATAATAAATAAATTTGTACTTGCAGGAATTTGTGCTGTGGAAGAAGATTAAATTTCCCAACTTTCAATCTGTCACTGAATATCTCACCCGAATATTTGAATATACAAACAAGATATCTTTGATGTACTTCGAATTCGCTGGCATTGATACCATTGAAAATATCGCCAAATGTATGAGAAATATTGAAATCGAAGGATTTGCAATGTACGACAGTTGTAATCAAGAAATTCAGTAAGGGAGGAATTGTTATTTTATTAATAGTTTAGATTAAACAATCAAGACTTACACTTCAGAAACACTCTGGAAAAAATGTGTTCGCGCCACAAAGCAATAGCTTTTACAACAATGATAACTCAAAATACTCGCGCAGTTGAGGACTGGGGTATGGAATGTTTTGGGCTTTGCTCTAATTTATTTTGGTATAGTGGTTTAAAGCTGAAACTTTCATTTTAGGTGATTTAATTCAAAATTTTGCCAATTCAATGCCTATAATTTATATTTTCCATTATAACGAAATTTCGGACGATTCGAAGCTCAACTTGAAGAAATTCGCTCAAGATCTTATTGTCAAGAAGAATGTAAATGAAGTAAATATTAACAGCGGAAAATGCTGGTCAAATTTTTTCCGTGAACCCTGGATGGAAATTTTTTTAACATTCAATGAATATTTCTGAAAGTTATCGATTTCTTTGTATCACCTCAAATTTGCCGTATTTTACTAACAAAAATGATGTTGGTCTCAAAGCGCTGATAAAATCGAATAAATGAGTTGTACTTTGCGTCTTTTGGGTCTGACAACTGAACTCTTCCTGGCTGTTCTTTCATCTCTTCTCATCATAGTTGTCATGGCAACTTTCGCCGTTCGTCAACCATTCCGTTCTCCTAGAATTCTGTACCGGATATCGATCATTAGATAAGCCAACAAGGACATCATCGTGCCAGTTTGGTCGTCAAGGTTCATGAAACTTCAAGAAATTGCGAAAACAATATTCTCGATCATGAATTGACCTCCATACTGAGTACATCCTAGATTGCGATCAGATGTTGACACTGAGCAAGAACGAGATCTGAAAAGTAGATATCATATTCACAAGAGGAGAAAGTTGCGACCTGTTGAGAATTCGTATATTCGCTGTCACTTTAGCTTTTTTCAATTTCTTTCTTTGCATTTCCTGTTTTTTTTCTGTTTTTTGTTCAAATCATCGCACTTTCAGTTGCCTACACCATCTCGTTTTACAATCAATCACGAAATATGAATATTCAAATCATGTCTTGGACAAGAGAATAGCCCATGAATTCTCTTGTTTTTCGCGAGAATTGGAAAAATATAGAGATCAATGAGTCATAGGAATTCTGATGTGGGATTAGAGAAGTGTATGTAGTTTGGTTTAGCAACAGATGTCAGTAGAGTTATTTCCTAACCGCCTTTGATCTTTAGTTAGATCCGGTAAAAAGAGCTATTAGCGGAAGATGTTCGATGACTCATCAGGTCATGTGACATCTAAAGAACTAGCATAAGAACTATGAACAGCTGTTAGTCTTTGATGAAACTTATTTCATGACTCATACTAGTAGAGAGATCATGGGAATCCGTGAGAGTCAGAGACAATCAGACGAAACGAGATGTGTTGGTTAGAGAGCGAAGGGGAGGAACTAGGTCTAGTATATAATGGGGGAAGCTCTCAGAGAAAGGAATCAGTCCTCACCTAACCTCCTCTGAACTAGAGCCTTATTCTCCCTCCCTGGGCTACTGTGCCCAGGAGATGGGAACCCTTCGACTACCGTATCCATGTCAGACGCCTCATCACTAATCCCTCATACCTTGCTCGTCTGATACTCTAATTCCCATAGAACCTTAGAATCTCCTTAGTATTTAGACACCGCTTGATACTCTAACTATCATGGAACCATAGAATCCTCATTTAAGCATCCACCATTGTGTTGTATTCATGAACTTGTAATGATAAATTGTATAGAAACGAAGTCATAGCATCCGATCGATCTAGGAAAGAGAACTCGTGGTAACAAATACGCATCATTGGATTAATTATAAACCAATCATATTCTGCGTATGAAGAATGGTTAGTTATGTTGGAAACGAAAAAAAACATGAGGAAAATTTTTTTTAATTATCGATTATAGTTGATGGCGGTTGGTCCTCTACGATCTATTCGATTCAATTGGGATCAATCGCATAGTGCCTGACTGCATGCGATAAATGCATTTGTATTGAATAATTATTCTTATTGCTCTCACGATAAATATTTTTTACTCAATAATTTCCAGTTACATTTTGCCTCATATCCAATTCGTTATGATACCAATAACAATAATTATTCTTATTGCTCTCACGATAAATATTTTTTACTCAATAATTTCCAGTTACATTTTGCCTCATATCCAATTCGTTATGATACCAATAACACTTTTCCCCATCTCTCTCAGTTTTTCAGTTGCCTGAGCAACATCAAGTGCAAGTGGAGGACCTTGTGTCTTTGCTATGGCGGAATTAACCACAATTTCCGCGCACGTGATGCTGTCTGTCGACTCTGCATGCTGTCACCATTTGTGCAATGTCTTCTGGATCTAATTTATTCTTGTATTGATCTATTTCTGTTCCACCGTTTTTGCTGCCAGTTACATTGTTCATCAATCTCGTTAGATGAAGGTAAAGATTGCAGCTGATACGGACGGCATTATCATGCTATGTGTCAATTCTGTGAAGCTTTCCTTTTCGGAGTTCTAGAGAGTACAAAAAATGATCAAATTCTTCAGCATGAAATTGGCTAAATTATACCGTATCTATCTATTCTTACAAACTAAGAGACGCGCATTCGAAAAATGTCGTGGCGTCTCCTTATTAGTCATTCTAGCGCGTCGTTATATGCGTTATTATTATTACATTTTCTTCTTCTCCATCCGGTCCACTATCATCATTCTCCCCATTAACATTTTCCCCCATCCCATTTTTTTTGATAGATACTAAATCATGTTTTCTTACATGTTAATGTTAATAAAAGATTCAATTCAATTCATTTCCCATCGAGTTAATCTTCTTGTGTCATTTCCTGATTATACAATGAATTGAGTTAAAAAAAGAGTATGGGCGAGCTCAACCTCTCTTCACTTCCACTCGATATCATCAGAATGATCATCACGACCAACATTGGAGAAAGGACGGAAAATATGCGACTGGTAAGATTGCCTTTGTATAGTTTTAAGGCAGTGTGCGCATATTTATTTTCCAGATATCACCGACTTGGAATATGTTGATTAGTGAATATTATGAGAAATTGCCACCATTGCGCGATTTGCATCTTAATTTGAGGAAAGACAATATCTGCATTTGGTTGTGTATCAACAAGAAACACCAAACCTATTTTGAGAAGAAACTGTTACTCGAGAATAAATTCAAAACCAACGATAATGTGAGTAATTGGTGTTTCCAAGCAACAACTTGCACTTGCAGGAGATTCTGGAGACACATGTTGACTTTCCGAACCTCCAAACTACAATTGATTATCTCATTCGCATATTCCATTACACGAACAAGATATCTAGCATGTATTTCGAATTCGCTGATAGTGAAACTATTGAAACCATCGCTAGATGTATGCGAAATATTAAAATCGGTGGATTTACAATCTTCGACAACTGTAATCAAGATGTCAGGTAGGGGAATAATATTATTATTTTATTAATAATTCAGACTTAAATATAGACCAAAACTGCAGATTAATTCTGGAAAAATTGTGTTCGCGTCATAAAGCAAATGAATTTGCTATAATTTCTGAAAATACACTCGCCGTAAATGAATGGGGTATGGACTATATCAGATTTCATGTCAATTTTTGATTATCCTTTCAAAAATTGGCATTGATTATCCTTTGTCGTTTCAAGCTGATATTTTAATTTTAGGTGATTTTATTCAAAATATTGGGAATTTAATGCTTATTATTTATATTTTCAATACGCAAGATGTTTCGGACGATTCTAAGCCAAACTTGGAGAAGTTCGCTCAAGATCTTATTACCAAGAAGACCATTAATGAAGTTCATATTAACTTCGGAAACGTCTGGTCAAGCCATTTCCGTGAACCCTGGATGGAAATCTTTGACACATTCAGCGAATATTTCTGAAAATTACTTATTTCTTTGTTTCACCACGAATTTTTCAGGATTTACTACGAAAATGAAGTTAGCCTCAAAGCGCTAGTAAATTCGATAAAATATTTGTGATAGATTTCCGTTTCGGGGTTCTTAAGGGTGAAAAAAATGCTCAAATTCTTCAGCATGAAATTGACTAAATTATACCGTATTCTTACTAGACTTTGAAAAGTAACATAACTAGTTATTTCATTCCGCGTCGACGCGCGTTAATAAACCGGTTCGTAACTAGTTACGAATGAAATAACTAGTTATGAAAGACTTTCGTAACTAGTTACGAAAGAATGTCACGTGGCAATGCGAATTTTCCAAATGGAAATCTGATTCTATCAACCCCACGCTAGTATCACCCCTCATACTAGTGATGTAGATGGTGATACGAATGAGGTATTTCGTGATACTAGTGAGGGAGATCATGATACTAGCGAGGGAGATCGTGATACTAGTGAGGGGATGGTCCACTACCTCGGTAGAATCAGATTTTCATTTGGATAATTCACATTGCCACGTGGCATTCTTTCGTAACTAGTTACGAAATCTTTCATAACTAGTTACGAAACCGCTCTCGTAAAGTGGAAGAGTGAGGAATGAAAGTTTAATAAAGTCTTTCGTAACTAGTTACATTGTTAATAAACTGTTACTTTTCAAAGTCTAATTCTTACAAACGACGCGAGACGCGAAATCGAAAATGTCGTGGCGTCCTCTCATTCAGCCATTCAAGCGCGTCTTTCTATGCGTTATTATTATTATATTTTCTCTTTTTTTCGATTCATCCGGTCCACTGACTTCATTCTCCCCATTTACATTTTCTCCTCATCCCTTTTTTGTTAGATACTAAATCATGTTCTTACATTTTAACGTTTTAACAAAGTTAAAATCAAAGTTTCAATTCAATTCATTTCCCATCACGTTATTCTTCAGTGTCATGTCCTGAATAGAGTGGCCGAAGGAAGAGGGAAGAGTGCGCGGCGTGGCGATGAATGAGAGGAAGAGGAGAGGGAAAGAGTGAACTCTTGCGCAAGAGTGACGAACTCTTGCGCAAGAGTAGACTCGGGAATGGGGATTTCGATTGTTTGGCCTCGGGATTTCTGGTAAGGTGTCATGACATTAGCATATTACCCACGTAATATCGTATTAGACCACATTTGCATAATTTTGACATGAAATCGCTCGCATTTTGATGAATTTTGAAGTTGATTTTGGTCCAAACATGTTCTCAGCGCATTTAATGATGCTATGCAATGCTTTGAGGATGGTACAGTTCAATTTTCTTAAGTTGACGTTGATTACTCGACGATAAAGTGTTCTGAGATTATCCCTTCGATAGTGGGTAGATTGAAGGTCTATGATATGCAAAATGCTTCTAGAACACTTAGTGGTAGTGATTATGCAAATATCTTGCTGATTCGACAAAAAATTAAGTCAAACGATCGAAAACACCCCCATTCTCACATCTACTCTTGCGCAAGAGTTCGAAACTCTTGCGCAAGAGTAGACCATTCTCCCTCTCCTCTTCCCCTCCCTCTCATTCCTCGTTGCGCAGAGCGGCAGAGTCTTCCTTTCACTCTTCCTTCGGCCACTCTAGTCCTGAATACATTTACACTATAATAAATTGAGATAAATATGAGTACGTGCGAGCTCAATCTCTCTTCACTTCCACTAGATATCATCAGATTTATCATCCATACAAACATTGGAGAAAGGACGGAAAATATGCGACTGGTAAGATTTAATCTTCATATTGTCTTTGTATAGATTGAAGGCAGTGTGCGAATATTTATTTTCCAGATATCACCGACTTGGAATATTTTGATTAGTGAATATTATGAGAAATTGCCACCATTAAGCGAATTGCATATTTCTTTGAAGAAAGATAACATCTCCGTTTGGTTGAGGGATAACCAGGAGCATCGCACATATTTTGAGAAGAATCTTCTTCGTGGCAGTACATTCGATGAAATCCCTAACGTTAGCAAGCACATTTAATAAATAAATAAAAAATACTAAATAATAAAATAATAAATAAATTTGTACTTGCAGGAATTTGTGCTGTGGAAGAAGATTAAATTTCCCAACTTTCAATCTGCCACTGAATATCTCACCCGAATATTTGAATATACAAACGAGATATCTTTGATGTACTTCGAATTCGCTGGCATTGATACCATTGAAAATATCGCCAAATGTATGAGAAATATTGAAATCGAAGGATTTGCAACCTACGACATTTGTAATCAAAAAGTTCAGTAAGGGAGGAATTGTTATTTTATTAATAGTTTAGATTAAACAATCAAGACTTACACTTCAGAAACACTCTGGAAAAAATGTGTTCGCGCCACAAAGCAATAGCTTTTACAACAATGATAACTCAAAATACTCGCGCAGTTGAGGACTGGGGTATGGAATGTTTTGGGCTTTGCTCTAATTTATTTTGGTATAGTGGTTTAAAGCTGAAACTTTCATTTTAGGTGATTTAATTCAAAATTTTGCGAATTCAATACCTATTATTTTTATATTCAATTTTGAAGAAATATCAAATGATTCTAAGCTTTACTGGGAGCAATTCGCTCAAGATCTTATTGTCAAGAAGAATGTAAATGAAGTAAATATTAACAGCGGAAAATGCTGGTCAAATTTTTTCCGTGAACCCTGGATGGAAATTTTTTTAACATTCAATGAATATTTCTGAAAGTTATTGAGTTCTTTGTATCACCTCAAATTTGCCGTATTTTACTAACAAAAAGTCTCAGAGCGCTGATAAAATCGAATTAATGAGTTGTACTTTGCGTCTTGGCTGTTCTTTCATCTCCTCTCATCTTAGGTGCGTTTTCCATGGCAACTTTCGTCTTTCATCAACCATTCCGTTCTCCTAGAATCCTGTTCCGTATAACGACCATTAGATAAGCCAACAAGGACATCATCGTGTCAGTTTGGTCGTCAAGGTTCATGAAAGAAATTGCGAAAACAATATTCTCGATCATGAATTGACCTCCATACTGAGTACATCCTAGATTGCGATCAGATGTTGACACTGAGCAAGAACGAGATCTGAAAAGTAGATATCATATTCACAAGAGGAGAAAGTTGCGACCTGTTGAGAATTCGTATATTCGCTGTCACTTTAGCATCTTTCAATTATTTTATTCTTTCTGTGTACCTTCACATTGCTGTGTTATTATTCACATCATCGTACTTTCAGTTGCCTACAACAACTCGTTTTACAATCGATCAAAAAATATGAATATTCAAATCATGTATTGGACAAGAGAATAGCCCGTGAATTCTCTTGTTTTTCGCGAGAATTGGAAAGATATAGAGATAAATGGTACATAAGTTATGGTTAAATATCTTGGCGTAAATTGTTTCAAAATTATCGATTATAGTTGATGGCGGTTGGTCCTCTACGATCTATTCGATTCAATTAGGATCAATCGCATTGTGCCTGACTGCATGCGATAAATGCATTTGTATTGAATCAATTCATTCTCTATAATTATTCTTATTGCTCTCACGATAAATATTTTTTACTCAATAATTTCCTCATATCCAATTCATTCCTCATATCCAATTCGTTATGATACCAATAACACTTTGCTCCTCCTCTGTCAGTTTTTCAGTTGTCTGAGCAACTCCAAGTGCGAGAAGAGGACCTTGTGCCTTCGAAATGGCTGAATTAACCACAACTTACGCTCACGTGATGCTGTCCATCGACATTGCATGATGTCACCACCCCAAATTTATGCTTATACTTTATTCACCACTAGAAACAATGCGTTTCAGGGGGCGGAATGGTACAACAGGTGGTATTTCAGGCTCTGGCGAGCTTATGGGGATGGGGATCATGTGGCAGTCCGTGTTATCTACAATTTTAAAAGGGGAGTAGGGAGAACAAATGATGGGACAAACTGTGCAGGACTGTTGTGGGTTCGTTCTAGTAATGATCGTTTACTGTTCCACCGTTTTGCTGCCAGTTACGTTGTTCACCTGTCTCATTAGATGAAAATAAAAATTTTTCTGATACGGTCGGTATCATCACGTCAATTATGTGAAGCTTTCGGAGTTCTTGAGGGTACAAAAAATGATCAAATTCTTCAGCATGAAATTCACTAAATACCGTATTCATACGAACTAAGAGACGCGAAATCGAAAATGTCGTGGCGTCCTCTTATTTAGTCATTCCAGAGCGTCGTATTCAATGCGTTATTATTATTATGTTTTCTCATTTTTCGATTTATCCACTAACATCATTCTCCCCAATTTAATACATTCCCATCATGTTAATCGCCGTGTCATGTCCTGACTAAACATTTAATTTAGATCCCAATGAGTTCAAAGCTCAATCTCTCTTCACTTCCACTAGATATCATCAGATTTATCATCCATACAAACATCGGAGAAAGGACGGAAAATATGCAACTGGTAAGATTGCCTTTGTATAGTTTCAAGGCAGTGTGCGCATATTTATTTTCCAGATATCACCGACTTGGAATATTCTGATTAGTGATTATTATGAGAAATTGCCACCATTACGCAATTTGCATCTTAATTTGGCGAATGACAATATCTGCATTTGGTTGAGTGCTCACAAGAAATATCGAACCTATTTTGAGAAGAATCTTCTTCGAGAAAGTAAAATCGAAGACGTCGATAGCGTTAGCAAGCGCATCTTCCAAAGTTTGTACGTAAATTTATACTTGCAGGAGCTTCTGCTGTCTTCGTATGTTAAATTTCCGAACTTCCAATCTGCCTATGAATATCTAACTCGCTTATTTGAATATACGAGCAAGATATCTTGGATGTATTTCGAGTCTGCTGACATAGATACTATTGAAAATGTCGTCAAATGTATTAGAAATTTCGAAATCGAAGGGTTTGCAATCTACGACAATTGTAATAAAAATGTTCGGTAAGGTGTTCTTATTATTTATCAATATTTTACCGATGAGAAAAAACAAGACGAAAATTGCAGAATGACTCTGGAAAATATGTGTTCGATTCATAAAGCAAAAGCTTTTGCAATGATTTCTAGAAACGCTCTCGCTCTAGAGGAATGGGGTATGGATTATTACGGACTTCAATTCTATTTATAATAATGGTTTCGTAGCTACAAGATACTATTTTCATTTTAGGTGATTTAATTCAAAATTTTGCCAATTCAATGCCTATAATTTATATTTTCCATTATAACGAAATTTCGGACGATTCTAAGATCAACTTGGAGAAATTTGCTCAAGATCTTATTCAAAAGAAGAGCATTAATGAATTTCATATTAACATCGGAAAATACTGGTCAACCATTTACAGTGAACCCTGGATGGAAATCTTCTATAATTTTCATCACGACTTTTTTCTGAAAATTGATAAATGAAAGTTGGATGATTTCTGATTTACTGATTCTTGGATGCCTTTGATCTCTATCCCACGAAGACTCACATCTTCTTTGGCATGGTCTTGGGGGTTTGTTGTCTCTGGTCACACACTCCGCTGGGGGACCCGACCGGACTGTATCGTGCGTTTTAAATGCTCAGCAATTGAGATGTGCTGTTTAGCGAGCTATCGATTGTCTACGAGAGAGGAAGGAGGAAGGAAGGGGGGGGAGGACACTTGATCTACCGCCTCCTCCCGGCCTCTTCCTTACTCCGCCCCTCGAACGATAGTAAAAGGTCAGCTACGTGTGGAACGGAAAATAATCTTACGATATAACATTGAATCATCAAGTCAGTTCTGTCGCCAATGACTTGGAGTAGCAGGACGCGGCTAGGAATAATTAGAATAAGAAATTCTCCTCGAGGGACAATTCAACCCCGAACTAAGTGCATCCTGGATTGCAATCTGATTAGAGCTCGAGAAATGATACCGCCGTCTCTTCATTTCACACACTCCCTCGCTTCTCTGACCGGTGAGAGAGTGTGCGAAATGAAGAGACGGCGGCTCATTTCTCGAGTTCTAAATCTGATGCGAATAGCGACCAACTTTGCGGGAGGAGGAGTGCGGGGACGAGATGTGCGACGTAGATAACACTTTTATGTAGAAGAATTGCGCTGTGTAGTCCATTCACTGTCCCCATTTTTCCTTACACTAATTCTTTTTTTACCTCGGTTGGAGTTTATGCTGCGAACAGTGTCGACGTCTACACGAAAATGAGTGAGACGATCCCTCTCATTTTCACCACTTTCTTTCAAAAATAGAAGGGAGACTGAGGGGGGTCGTCTTCCTGTAGACGTCGACATTGTTCGCCGCATTAGGTTACTCATGTCTTCACTCACGATTAGCGGTCTATAATTTGTTCGATTCTTACCATTCTTCCAGTTGCCTACACCAACTCGTACTTCAATTGATCAATGAAGCCGCTTTAAAGGAGGCGTAACATGAATATTTTGGTGACTAATCTGTCAGCGTCACATTGTAGCAATCCATTACCATATTAGAATTCTGAAACTCCCATGTTTCTACGACATCGACGAACCGAGTTATAGAGAGTTGGCTCAGTTCCAGAATTCCCTTCAAACCAGGCAACTGCGGGAATTTTGAACAAGGGATTTGATTAAGCGTGCGCTTTTGATTTACATACGCCTCTCTCCCTCCCCTCCCTCCCCTCCCTCCCCTTCCCTCATTTGACTACGGTATCCCGGGGTTTCCGTGTGAGAGTCACCAACACTCTTTCCTGTTTCGCCTCCTTTAACGCTTCGCTTCAAACGATCGCGTGTGACCTGAAGTGTACAAGAACTGTCTGGAATATCATCTTCTTATCGAGGATTGGGAGTCCATGACTCAGCTATAGCAGTTACATAAGTAATATAAATAATATTGTAATTTGCGTAGTTCGAAATAAAAGTATGTTTCCGTGATCTGGACTTTCCCCTTGCAGTTTCAAATTTGTCTACTTTTTCAGTCCACTTTTATTTGTCGGCTGTAGAAGAAGCGTCTCGTTGATTATATTTGATGTATCTCATTCTAACTTTCCTTATCTGTCCTAGATCAAATGCAACAAGCGCATGCTCGTGCCAGTTCGGTCTATAACGACCGTGGGAACATTCACCTCCACACTAACATCCTAGATTGCAATCTGCTCTTTTGGGAATAGTGCGAACTTTGCGTGAGGAAAGGTGAGGAGATCTGCAAAGAAGATAACGCATTCATTGAAGAGGCGAAAGTTTCGATCTGATGAGAATTCGTCCGTTTATTGTCCCCATTTCGACGTCCAATTGCTGACTTTTCTGTGCTTGTAGTTGATCAAAGGATTTATCCACAAATCATTCCGATTTCCTTCTATACATTATCTGATCCATATTTTATCCACTCTTCCAGTTGCCTACACCAACTCGAACATCGATCGTTCAAGAAATGGATAATTAGTTCAAGTACGGATTTTAAAAATGATGGAGAGATATTCTAGCTGAAGGCAAATTTGTCAATAATCCAAGTAACCGTTTAAAAATATGATTTTAAACGTATTTGTCGTGTGGACTGTATAAATATCTCACATTTTTGTATTATTCGAAAATTTTCTGCCCGGAGACTAAAAATGAAGGCAGTATTTTGATGGCTCAACGCAAAAAATGGCAATTCTAATCTTAACCATGCAGGAAGGACGATTGGCCACGCCGGCGCGCAGTCGATGGGCTTCTAGAAGAATAAATTACAGTCGCTCCGGCTCTCTTTGAGCCAATCTGCAACTATAGGAAAACGTGATGGATACAGAAGAGTGGGCCAGTTCGCAATTCCATATAGCACGCTGTAAACTAAAAATTCTGCACCAGATGCGCGGCAAGATTCGAGCGCACAATTTTGCTATTAAGAATTAATCAATAATTATCTTGCTATTTGAATAAAAACGGACATTTTTTTGCAGATCTATTAGAAATGATCACTATTTGTGGAGCAAAAAAAAATTCAGCAAAAAAATTGCTCGACAAAAAATTTCCGCGAAAAATTTGCCGAGCAAAATTTTCGCGTTTTTTTCTTTCGTCGTTTTCGAGTCTCTCTCACAAGCAAAATACTGAAAGATAGCAGAGTATTCGAACCAACGACCTCTCGCTCTCAATTCAATGGCTCTACCAATAGACTATCCAGTCGTGTCTTCCTCATCTTCGACTTCGCACAATGAATGAACCGGTCAGTCGGACGCATTCAAATTCAACTTAAAAAATTAATGCGCCGCTCATTCATTACGCGAAATCGAAGATGGGGAAGACATGAGTAGATAGTCTATTGGTAGAGCTATTGAATTGAGATCTAGAGGTCGTTAGTTCGAATAGTCTGCTCTCTTTCCGTCTTTTGCTTGTGAAAAAGACTCGAAAACGACGAAAGAAAAAAACGCGAAAATTTTGCTCGGCAAATTTTTCACGGAAATTTTTTGTCGAGCAATTTTTTTGCCGATTTTTTTTTGCACTTTTGTTTTGAAATACAAAGAAAATGTTAATATTCTTGTGTCCACGGAAAAATCGCATTCTCAAAAACAATTTTTTCTATTTTGCATAATGAAAGCAAGACACTAAAAAATGTTACGGAAGGTCATTTTTTCAACGTCCGCGCATTTGGTGCAGAATTTTTAGTTTACAGCATGCTATATCATTCAATGATATTTGTAATTCAATAGACCATTCGAGAATCTCGGAATCGAGCAGCTCACGTTCAGTATTGAATTCTATAATTCTCATTCGAAATAAAGTTGTGTTCATGTTTTTGCAGTATCATTCATGTTGAACATTCGTGAAGAGAATTCTCCCTTGCTTTCTTAGTTTCTCATTTGCCTTAGCAACGCCCGTCTGATTGCAAGTCGTCACAAATAGATGAATCCCTCGTTTCCCAGGCAGTCTCAGTTGCCTGCAACGCAGAAAGACGGAAGACAGAGCACATTCTTAAGCATTTATTCAGGCATTACAAATAGGGTAATTGTTCCGTAATTTCGACCCGATGTTGACCTGTGGTTATCTTGTGCTGGTCACTCTTCCGAAGGTGTTCGAACTCCATACTCGATTCGCCACCATATGAGACGTATCGGTGTGTTGGCTGAGTCTTACCAGTTGATACTGAAATACAACAACTAAACACCGGAAAATGTTTGCGGTCTTTCAGGTCTGCTAGAAAACACTCACTGATTTAGGACTGGTGTGAAAAGTTTTCCCTACGAGAAACGTGAGACGTGGTGAGACCGGCTCGAAAGAGCAGCAGTAGCCTGTGAAGATTCCATTGGATTTTGAAAAAAGTCGGATCGAGTGTTTCGAATGCTGCATAACACTTAACCCAATTACATTCCAAGAAGTGCCGGAAAAATGATAATCGGCTATCGAGCACGAAAACAATGATTTAAAGATTTACTTTGTGTGCTTTCCAGTGGCGAAAGATTCCTTGCGCGATCGAAGCGCGTGTGAGTTGAAGTAGACAACTGAAAAGAAATCTAAAATACAACTGAGAGGACAGGGAACGCGAATAAAGCGCGAAAATACACTAAAGAGAAAGGCCTACTAGGAATAACAGAAATAGAAAGGGGTAGGGAGAGTGGTTAGAGAGATTGTTGTTGTTTGGGCAGTGTTCAGGCGCGAGCGCGAGAATCGATGGACTGACGAGGAGAGAACGGGGGGGAAGCTGTCGTATTCGCTCTTGTCGGTCAGAGAAACGAGGAATGGAAGAGACAAAGGAGAAATACAGAAGTAAGAAGGGAGAACACAGAATGTACGGTCCTATCGGAAGTTTTGATAACGAGATGGCGACCCTTTTTTGAACTCTATTCCAGGGCCCCTGATTGGAGGGGTTGATTCAGGCGAGCAGAGAAGCAGTCCATTTTGATCTCATAGAAATATGTAAGAATATACTTCTTTATTCCGATCTTATTTATCGAGGGGAGACGTTTCGGAGCATTGCTCCATCATCCTCTGGCTACACTCAGTACACAACAGTTCAACACCCACCACGCCGAAGATTACTCAGAGTCACATGACTTCTTTATTCTTTACAACCATGTGTATGTCTATTGAATCTTGGGTAATGTCGATGAGACATTTACTCATTCTCAGCAGGGATAGTGCGAGGATCACCGCTACGCGCCGTTGTCTACTTTCTTGAACGTTCAGTGTGTGGTGTTCGAAGAAACCGTTTCTCGAGTGATGTTCGGGGGCTCGGAGGGGCAGCATGAGCCTGTGAAGATTGCGTTGAACTTTGGCTTGATTTGTGTACTCAAATATTATGTCTGAACAAAATATACTCAGCAATTGATCGGTTAGAGAGTAGGCCTCAAGGATCAAAGGTTAAACTAACAAAGGAAAAGATGAAAAGCAACCTGAATCTTCGGAAACTTCGTCTTCTTTGACTCGGCATTTGCGATGAGCAGTTTACTGAGCAATTTGTAACGCAATCAGGATGAAGTAGAGGGAAGCACTCTATTAATGTGCTGTCGAGTTGAAGTAGACAACTGAAAAGATGTCTAAAATCATCGAGAGTAGAACGTCTACTTGCGAACAACGTAGAAGAAAAAGGGTAAGAGAAAAAACGGTAATATGTTCATTTTGCCTCGAAATTTACTGTGAGAGACCAGGGGTAGGAACGCAAAAGATAGCGAGAAAATATTCTGAAGAGAAAGGTAGAAATAGATAATACAGAGAAAAGAGTGAGATAGTGTGAGTGGTGAGAGTAGGAGAGAGAGAGAGAGGTTTGTTGTGGCGGTGTTCCTTCTGGCGCGAGAATCGATGGACTGCCGAGGGAGGGAACGGAAGAACGTAGCAATGGTGTCTCTTCATTCTACCTTATCTCTCGTCACTGGCAGTCATACAAGAGAGTATTGGTTGCAGCACACGAATTGTTGGAATTATTTTATCATCATTACAACATTGTGATGATTTGCACGGGAAGGGAGATCGTGATCGTTATTACTAGCGCCACAGTCTTTGAGCCTGATTGCATAGTTTCCATCAAGGCATTCCTTGTTGACCTGCAATTCGAATATAAGTTGTCGAAGTCAATCTAGCATTAATTTGTTACTTTGTTGCATCGCTAGTGCACGAATTAGTCGAATTGGTTTATCATCATTTCAAAGTGAGGACCTTTTGCATGTTTTTCGAAGTGAGGAAACGTGAGGTGTTGTGGGTCTAGAGATCGCACGGAAATTGCTCAATGCTGACATTCGTCTGAATGGTGCACGACAAGATGGTGCCCGAAGTATCGTATGAAGATTGAGATTTGATTGTATGCTAGCATTGAGTGCAAAACATTTCATCTGAATGGATTAACCACCGTTGAATAAAAGCACGAAAATATTTATTGTCTTGTTGCACAAGTAATTTACATAAGTCTTACTTTTCCAGTGATTATCAGTGGTAAAATATTCCTTGTGCGAATAAATCACCGTAGAGTTGGAGTAGGCAACTGAAAAGATGTTTGGAATCAACGAAACTAAAAACAGAATGACTCTACAACGTAGAAGAGAAATGTAACAGAAACGCGATTAACGGAAATACTTTCATTTGGCCGTGAAATTAACTGTAATATTGAGAGACAAGAGGTAGGAACGCGAATGACAGCGAAAAAATACACTGAAGAGAAAGGCTGAGTGGTAATAACATAGAAAGAAGTGTGAGAGTGGTCAGAGAGGGAGATGGGGGAGGGTGTTGTTGTCGTGGTGTTCCTTCAGGCAAGAATCGATGGACTGGCGTGGGAGGGAATGGAAGATGTAAGGAGATAGGAGGGGATGTGAGAAGACGAAGCACAGAATCTCACATCAGATGGTATCTTTAGATACCATCTGGAAGGTTCAGATAGGAGCACTTAGAACATTTTGTAGATGGGGATCGTTATTTCATGCAATTTCTCCAAAAGAATTCTGCTAATCCCTTCACCTGGCAGGCACTGGGTCGAATGAAATTCGAATGAGAACCTAATGAATGTAATGAATGAGAAAATTCCTTCTCCCCTTTCCTTCTTTTCTGTCCTCTCTTATTGACACTGGACTGCAATTGTTTCACGACCATTGTATCTACGCGAATCTTGATGACACATGTTTTATTGATATTTTACGTTGAAAATACAATTAGAACGAGGGGTGAATAGTTCTGGATCGACGTCATGTGCGAAAGTGTTATGAAATTGAGAGTTATTATTATGGCTGATTCCGATTAACTTCGAGAATTCAAAGTGCAAGAATACATTCGTCGTCCCATCGCCATTCTCATCATATCGGCATTATCCATGACATTTCTTATCGCAGACGTAATTGCTTTAGTTGCCTGATACTACCTCCACTGAAAAGATAATAATTAGACCAAAAGCAGGATAATCGAATTAATCGAAAATAATCGAAAAATTCGTCTGCTGAATGATCAAATTGCGCTCACGGAATTATGCAATTGTAGATTGTCAAATGCCTTCGAATCTTTCCTCAATACGTCTCCGACTGCATCTTTTCCTGTTGTCGCATCCTGCAACATTTCTTGCAAATATTGCTCGAATTCTCGCTCGGAGATACTCTCTCGAATTTTTGAGCTACTACTTCTTTGTGCCATGAACACCGAAATCAAAAATATGTATAAGCATTTATAACTAATTCCTACACCGTCAATAATTTCGTTGTAGAAAGTAATGAATTAATCTAAGTCGCATCTTGGGACACTCACTGTGCAATTCTCATTGTGATTGCAATTATTCGTTACTCCCCACTGATTGTGAGAAGGAATCGTCCGAGTGTAGAGCGGGCAATCTGTGAAATAATCAAGATGAACAGGAATAAGGACACTGGAGAATTCATAATAAAGAATCTGGGGCTGTGCCATAGGCGGAACCTTCCCGGAGGGTGAGCTCCTATCAAGACGCTTATTTAAAAAAAATTTCACTCTTATTTACTTCAATAAGTTCAACCAATTTTTAAGCGATTTTTTCACAGAACCGACAACAAGATGGCAGAAGCAGAAATGGACGATGTTAATGCGTGCAGAAATGCTGGAAACGAACAAGTCGATTGCTCGATTATCCGCAGATATGATGTAGAAGCACTGGGCTGCCTCGGAAAGCTGCCAAGAGAACTGCGGTGGATGATCCTTGAATATTTGGAACAGACATCTGCTGAAATGCGATTGGTAGGTAGATAGCGTATAGTTTATCGCAGGTAGTTGAGCTTTCCATTTGAGAGTTAGGTGTACGTCGATTTGCCAACATATTTCAAACCCTTTCACTTCCTACTTTTTAAAAACCTATTTAACTTCCTACTTTCTTCCTACTTTTCAAAATTGAAATAAAATTTAAGGTGAATCGATCATGGTATTGGCTAGTGGAGGAATGGGCGAGCGCAGGGAATGCGGTGCTGGACAAAATGGAGATAACCGAGGTGAGAATTTCACACATATACTCTCGATGAGAAAGCATGATAAATACGATAACGAATTGTAAATGTGAATTTTCAGAATTTCGACCGCTCGATAAGCATAGTGATCATGTTCGAAAAGATAAAATCCTCCTGTTTTCCTTACCTGCGAACATTTTTGCAGAATACAAATACCCTTTCCAAAGAATCTAAATCTAACAACGTTCGTTGATCATGAATGAATCCAGATGTTTAATCAACGGCCGAAAAATTAAATATTTCAGAAATATACAACAATCAACTTCACACTTCCTTTCGGAAGCATTGAATTGGAAAGTTTAGTCCCTGTACTAAAAATGAGAGCCGATTTAATCATGATCAACGGAGAAAAGGGAGATCATGATGAAACAAATTTCTTTAATTGTGCTCTAAATTTGTTGAGAAATTTAAAGCAAGTGAAAAGACTCTTTTATTGTCGTTCGCATATGGATGACGCATGCGAGTCAGTTTAGATTATTCTTAAAGGAGGAGCGATGTGAACTTTTGAATCTCTAACCCTTCAACTGCTCTCTCTTTTAGGAACTTTTTTGTTGAACTTCGATCTGTTCTTTCAATTCGAGATTTAAATTGCATATTCACATACAGCCATTTAGCAAGCCCAGGTAAGCACCAGAACACTACATACTTATAATTTGAAATTTCCAGAGAAATTTTTGCTGCGAATGGCCGGAATATTCTATTCCATTAGCATTCTTCAATGTCTGAACCCGGACCGCAATACCTCGTTCTTCAGTCATGCAAATGCCCAGTGGGCAACGACATTTCTAGCCATGTTCGAAAGGGGATTGTGCAAACTTAGTGTCGAGAACAGGCTAGGAGATCATATAACTGCTGCAGAAACATCGCATATCGTCGAGGTGCGAATTGGTCCAAAAAAATTAAAGACAAAAAATTGTTTGCAATTTCAGGCTCTGAATGCACGTGGAAAAGGAAAAATGTTCCGAACTTCTTTGTACGAGATGCCAACGCCATTGAAAGATATTTTTGAAATATATTCACAAAATCATTTAAGGAGAATTTTTCGGAGGATGGATCGTCATCTCTGAACATTGGAAAGATTGAAGAAATACTGCTTTCAAATTTAAAAAAAAAATTATAGAGGTTTTTTTAATCAAAACAGCCACTTGCTACATATGAGGCCGTTTGCTTAAATGTTTAAATTTTATGTTTGGTCTCACCGTTATGTTTATTTGAAAGCTCTTTGAAAGCACCTACTTCTTCGAATGATTCCCGCTAAAATGACATAAATGTCCTCTGATTGTGAGCCACTTAAAGTCGTGATTTAAAATTTTAGCCTCGCTCAAAAGTTTGAAGTTCTTAATTTTTCATTGAGAATGTCGACGTCACAGCAATCGATAATCGTGAATGTGGCGTAAAGAACAATGGTTGATCCGCCGAAACACACTAGGTATTCGGTAGTTGGATTACGGTTTTACAAGAAAGATCCCTTCCCACTGAATTTTCGAATGAAGGGGATATTTTCATGTGTCAACAAACAACAACTGAGTGCAAATTTTTACTGCTATCTAATCAATACTACCGTAATCTTACTGAAATTCAACAAACTAACGAAACAATACAACAAAGAACAATTCAAACACCTAATCGATACTACCGTAATCTCATCGGAATCCGACGGCCTTCAATACGATTTTCATCGTGTCGGATACGGTAGCTCGCGCCTTCTCTTCGTTCTTCTCCAGGATACGGTAGACCTGAATCGATTCAATTCATCGATTTCACCATCCAACCGATTATTTGTCAATTATCGATCGATATCCTACCGTACCTCTTGGGGATCCTTAGTGATGGTCTCGTATCGATCCCTGATCGGCGCAATCATTGCTTCCGTCTCGGCCGCCAGTGCTTCCTACGGTAGGTTTACGGTTGAACACATCTTTCAATCAAAAAAACGTATGGTCGTAAAAACATTCTACGTCGCACAACACCCGCGCGATTTCCGTATCACTCCATAATTTTATAAACTGTCCTAATAGTTTTGAACTGCAATGGAACAAAAATAATAATTTTAAAGGTCAGTTCACGATACCTTCAACTGTACGATATCCCATCCCTCCGTTGTATTCACAATCTCTACGGACGTCGTGTCTCTCACGTCCGCCAGCAAATCGATCTGTGATATGATTACTGTAATCTAGTGAGCATCGATTTCTAGAGACCGCTACTATATTACCTAAAATACTCGCTGATCAACATAGCCTCACTTTATTTTCCTAAAGATACTTACCGTAACCTCTCCAATCAATCGTACCGCACCCAGCCGAAACGGCAAAATATTACGATACAGTATCCCCTCACCAGATTAACAACGGCCGTTCTTCTTCCCGGATCATTCATTCTCTTGGGTCTTCCCTGCAAGACGTCAGCCTGTACCTTCTTGAACCTGTTCGCGATCACACTCGCGTCGTCCGTCAGATTGATGCGACCTCTGGAGATAAATAATCAATGATCAAATATCAAAGAATATTGTTTTACAATAGTCTATTCGAATGATTATACATTCAAAAATCAAGTTTATTGAAATATTGTAAAATTGTAGAACTAGAGCAATTCCCGAAACGCAGAATCACATCTCTGCCATTTTTCAATCTCACAAAATACAGAACGTTTTAATATTTTTTAACACGAAAATAGGCTCATAAATCCAGACTACGAAATAGCTACAAGCAACGAAAAGCGAGATACAAACTCCAAAGATCAAAGTCCATCCTGCTCACCTCACTCTGCAGTAGCTCTTGCTCAACCTCTTCTGAGGTGGAATGAGAGGAGATGAGCCCATCTGAATGAGTGGATTACTGTTCAATGGTATACTCATTTCTTAATCAACTATCGGAATTTGCAATTCTATTTGAACGATTAGAGCAATTAGGCCAAATTTGAAATCTATCTAGCGCATTTCCCAACTATATTTCCAGAACTATGTTGGAATTTCGCACATTCATTGTCACAACTCGTATTCACTGCTGTGGAAAAAGTCAAAGAGAAGAGGAAAGATTTGAATTCCCGCAATTTCATATTTCGGCTCCCAGAGCTGCTAGTTACTTGAAATTTGGATTCTAGGGTGGTTTTTCAATTTACACCGCAGATTCCAAATTTCAAGTGTCTAACACCTCTGGGAGCCGAGATATGAAATTGCGGGAATTCAAATCTTTCCTCTTCTCTTTGACTTTTTCCACAGCATAAACTCACTATCTAGCTCATTCACAAATTTCCATAATGATTTTCAAAAAAACACTCAACTTTTAAAAAAATACTCACATCTTTCGGCAAAGGGAAGATGTTCTCCCCCCATGCCATATTCGCCGATGAGATGAGGTCGGAGATCAGCTTCATGTGCTCTCGCTGATCAGTGCCCTTCACCAAGTATGTGGCCCTGGAACAACAATAATGGTCTCATTCATCATGGTTTTTTATTTATTCCATCTGGTTTTAACTCCGTCATAATTTCGTCATTAAAATGCACGTGAACAACGAGAGATCTGGCCAGAGATGTAAGGTGATTCATTGTGATTTGAGCACGATTTGTGCACGCTTCAGCCTCTATACATAACCATGTTTCAATCTTCGTGCATCTTAAAGAACAAAACAATCAATATTAAATCCCCCACTAACGCGCTAGCACACAATTCGAAGAAATATAAATAATGGAAAATAAGACAAATAATAACAAATAAAATCGCTCACCTGAACGCCAATACACCGGCTGTCTGCAGCATCGGATACGACAACGCGCCTCTAAAAAAATAAGAAAAACATACGGAAACAATGAATCTTTAATGGTCGCTTCTCAGGAGCAGAATTTATTTGGTGATGTGAATCTGGATCGTTGAGATTTTGCAACAATGTTCGAAACATCATTTCAAATGCACCATGTGCAACCTAGGCGCAGATAAAACCACGTCGAAGCATTCGACATTGCATATATACTTTCTGATAATTGTTCTGCAATTCCTATAGAGTAACGCAATCGCCGATATTTTCAAGGCCGTGTTGTGTGCTATTATACTTCGGCATATATTTATTTGTGGGTTTGCCCAAACGAATCAGAGCTAAACAAGACACTTTTTGTGGATATCGCAACCAGTCCCGGATGCTGAATACTACACATTCACGGGTTCTCAGTGCCAACATCTACAAAAAGCGGTGAAAAAAAGAGAAATATAAATTGCAGCACGAAATTTTTCGTTGAAAGAGTTTTCTATTATTTAATCGGGATTCCAATATGAAAGAGCAGTCCGTTCACCTTTTCGACTTATCTTTGTACTGCTTAAATCCGTCCGCCGTCTTCAGCGATCCGAGAATCATACTGAGCTCCGTGATCTAAATAAAAAATTGGTGAGTTTAAGAAAAAAAAGGATCGAAATCCGGTCAATAACCGAATCAACTGTGCCTCAATTATTACTTCAATCAATCAAAAAAAATACTCGCCCACCGTATACCTCGGGTATCGTTGACATTCGGAAGAGTACGGTAGTCGATGGATCGATGCCCGCAGCGATGAGAGAGGCAGCCATGTGGAAGACATCGTTACGGAGCTGGGAAATGGATGATGTAGGGTTTAGTTGATTGCTACACATGGAGGAATGTAATGTTGATTGTTTTGTGGTTCTCAAATATTTCGTATATATATTCACAAATAATTCGTAAAATCCGAATCTGCACGATCAATAAAATGAGCTCACCTTATCCACGGGCACAGGTCCGAGTGATATTGCCTGCATGTCAGAGATTCCGAGGAAGAACGGAGTAATGGGGTCATTCTTAAGCGAATCAAGGATAAAATGTAGAAAAAAAATAAGAAAGCAGAAAACCCAAATCATATGGATAGGTACCGCAATCGGTATTTTTCACAACCCTAATAAAATTGTATGCTTGAATGGATACTACGTTTTTGACGATGGGGAATCTATTAGTAAAAACAAAAATTCAAAAAAATCGTAAAACAACAAAAATACAGCCTTTTAAATAAAACTGAAATTTGCCATGCCCCTACCGTACCTATTACAGAGTTCGAGCACATCTTGGGTCAGACATTTTACAAAATTTTAAATTAATTTTTATTTATTTATTTAAATGATATTTTTTGTGTTTTTATGTCTCAAAATCTCATTTGTAGGCCGTTCATTCATTGATGCGCCAGATTCCAATAGGTGGTATCATATTTATTCAGATATCGTCGGCTTTCAGAGATGCACATATATGCATATTCCGAGGCCTGTGGCGGGCGTCCGACTAAAATTTGGGCATAAAGATGCGCTAGGTTATGGTCAGGAGTGATTCTAGCTTGTAATAAAAAACAAAGCTAAGAAAGTGCACGCGGAAATCGGGAGAAAAATAAAACAAATTAGAGTTGCAGGTGAAAAACGTGCGAGTTGACCTTATTCCGAGGCCTGTGGCGGGCGTCCGACTAAACTTTAGGCATTAAGATGCCCTAGGTTATGTTTAGGAGTGCTTTTAGGGTGTATCAAAAAACAAAGCTAAGAAAGTGCACGCGGAAATCAGGAGAAAAATGGAAAATACTAACTTTCAAAAGTGGTCTAAAAATTTCAACCATGATTTTATACGCCTATCGCATTTATAGGGCGTAGTAGCAATAACCATTGGATGGGAGAGGCCAAGAGCTTTTGTATGAGCATATTTGTGATACCAAAAATATAGTTTGAGCCAGAAAATCGATAAAGCAAGAAATAAGAAAACAAGGTGGGAAATAGCTACAAAATCGTGGTGTATGACTTTGATGAATCGCAGAAACGCCCGTGCTCTGCGCTACCTACATATGGATAAAAATTTTTTTTTGCTTAAACGGTGATTGCAATCTAAATGTAAGTGCTGTTCAAATTTTTTTGTAATTAATCATACTACTCCGACCACGCCTTAGCTACCATATCTCTGCATTCATCACATATTTTAACTCGCCTAAAATTTTCAGTATACACTCTCTCTTCCTTCCCGATACACGACGTTCTACTATTTGTTCATTAGATCTCTACAGTGTGGATAAAGTTATTTAAGACGCTAACCAGAGAGTTACGATGGAGATAGGGCCGCATACGTTGTACCTCCAACCAATGTCGAATGGCGCCCAAGTAGTTGCCGAGATGGGGCACTCCCGTGGGTTGGATGCCAGAGAGAAGCACTTCCGAGTGCTGGAATACGGACAATAATTGTTTCAGCAGTGTTGTGAAGTAGGAGATACCCACAACACTAAAGTCAGAAATAAAGATAGTTCATATTATATATGATATCATATATTATGGATCGGCTAAACTTCGGTATACGTGTGAACAGTGAAACATATATCTTCTACGTGTAAAAACAAATTTTACCATAGGGAAGTTTTTCAGCGGACACAGAACAAAATTCCTAAAATTCGTAATGGGATAGAAATTCGGAAAATATCGCACATCACAGATGCAATCTTCGTCTTCCTTACCTTAATCGAAGCGGATCTCGTGGACGAGAGACGCGAGGCGATTACGGTAGCGCATCGGATCGCTGACATACCGCCCATTCTTACTGTAGAGATCAAAGATCAATCGGTCATACTTTAATAGGTACATTTGGGAACCGTCAACATCGTTAATTCACACTTAATTCACACACACACTTAAATATTTTTAGAAAAGTGAACTTTATCATCGAATCACAGTTATCTCAAACGTATGGAAACAAATTGAAATGCAAATCATGCAATAATTTATTCTTACCTAACTTCAACAACAAACTAACGAAACAATACAACAAAGAACAATCCAGACCTAATCGATACTACCGTAATCTCATCGGAATCCGACGGCCTTCAGTACGATCTTCATCGTGTCGGATACAGTAGCTCGCGCTTTCTCCTCATTCGCCTCCAGTATACGGTAGACCTGAAATCGATTCGGTCATTGATTTCATCATCAGCTCGTCCCTTGTCAATTATCGATCAATAATAGGCTACCGTACCTCTTGGGGATCCTTGGCGATGGTCTCGTATCGATCCCTGATCGGCGCAATCAATGCTTCCGTCTCGACCGCAAGCGCTTCCTACGGTAGGAATACGGTAAATATTCAAATTTGTCAGTTTAAAAAATCCATCGTGAAAGACTCGCTCTGTTTCCGCTTCACCAATTCGTTTAAACTTTAGAATGTTCAGCTTTTCTAATAACTATCACTTGTTCTCGACCCAAAAAATAATATTAAAGTCGGTCCTTCAACTGTACCTTCAACTGCACGATATCCCATCCCTCCGCTGCCTTCACAATCTCTTCAGATGTCGTCTCCCGCACTGCAGCAAGGAGATCGATCTGTGAAAGGATTACTGTAATCGAGCAAATATTGATTTTTCTCGAGCTCAGCACCGTAGGTCCTCCCATAATCGCCAATCGATACAACGTAACTCTATTTTTAACAGGATCCTACCGTAACAAGAGCAACTAATGCTACCGTACCCGACCGGAACCGGCAAATATGCCACCGTACCCACCAGATTGGCAACGGCCGTTCTTCTTCCCGGATCGTATTTGATTCCCGGCTCGGCGTCAGATTGTGCCTTCCTGCACTTGTCCGCGATCGCATCCGCGTCGTCAGTTAGGTTGATGCGACCTCTGAAGAGAGGAGAAGAGGATATCGAAGGTTTGATAATATTTCGGCACTTTCGCTCACAAGATAAAATTACCAGCACGGGTACTGTCTAGAAGGAATAATGGAGCAGTGAAACCCCTAGGTGTTTCATGTGACCGTTTAACGGAAATAAAAGGAGGATCTAACAATAAGCTCGGGGGATAGAATAACTGACTGATTCAAGAACCCTATTGACCCTGTTCAAAGTAGGCAAACAAGAAGAACCACTGAAACACAGAAGTCACAAATTAAATAGATGCCGAAGCAGGAACAAGATTTCATTTAGTTTTTGTTTGTATTGAAACTAGAAACGTCATCCCAATCGAATTCGTTGAATGGTAGTGGAACTAGAACAACCCTTGAAACCTCGAAACACAATGCTGCCAGAAAATTTTCGTCCTAGAAGATACTAAGTTAAAATACTCAATAACTTCACGAATCAAACTAGCACACAAAGCTCAAACTATAAAAGATTAGAGATCAAACTATAGGCTACAAAAGATCAAAGATCAACAATCACCTTTCACTGCTGTCGCTCTTGCTCATCTTCTGCTGGGGCGCACGCAGCGATTTGATGCGCGCGTGAGGGGAGATCAACTGAAGATGTGGAATATTAAGGTGACTCCTCAATGATTCCTCATACACAGATGAGTACAATAATGCTTCTTTACCCACTAATGCTATTTACAACGCCATTGGAATGACTATCAACTAGAGCAATTCAGCGAAACTCGATGAAAATCGGAATCAAAGCACCCGCACAATTCACGCTCCACCATCACAACAATATCATGTACACGCTTGTTTATTAATATCTCTTCCCTTACGTCCACTTTACAATTATTGCTCTTCTAACATGGTCGTAGTCCAACATTCTATTACCAAATCCCTTTGTGATGCATTCTTCGTATCTTATCTAGGCACCGTATTTCACTAACCGCTTTGGGAATAGGAAACATTCCCTCCATCCACGCACTATTCGCAGAGAGGGCGAGGTCAGTTAGTAGGTTCATGTGCTGTGATTGATCAGCGCCCACGGGGACGTGTGTGGCCCTGGAATTGGAACGAGCTTATCAAGACGTCATCAATACGGGCCCATCTCACAGTTGGTAAGAACATCTCACAGTTGGACCATTTTTTGTGAAGAAATAGTTCCCAGAGAAAAAAATGGTGAATTTGGCATCTGCAAGTTCCCCGTTTCACCCTGACCTCTAAAGCCCAACGGACTCTAAAATTACAGTATTGCGAACGAACTGGATTTATAAGGAAACAGAACAAGAACATGTCACGAACAATTGTCTCGTGAATTCGTCAACTTTACTGACGTTTGAACTACTCTCAAGAGATATCCTCGAGATCCGCGCTTCACGCTACTCTCAAAAGCTCAAGTGTCCTATTCTTCTTAGATCGTTCGGCTTTCTACTTCGAAAATAAAATACAACAAAAAAAATGTTTTAATTATTCAGATTTTTTTCAACCAACGTGATTCTCACTGCACTCTTTTCTTATAACCGCTACCCACTCCTCCAAAATCGATGATCGGGTCTTGGCTAATTTTTAAAAAAATAATACAAAATTGCATCCATCCTCGCACGAGCACGTCCTCTCACCCCCCCCCCCCCTCCACATTCTCGTTACACTCTTTCGCAATAACCACTAATCATTATAATTCGCTAATCAATCGTCCCCTAGTAAGCAAGGAACAACAAAATTAATAAATCTAAAAATCCCGGGCCTGAAAGCCGTGCCGCCCATCGCACATCCCTTAACATTCACGCTTCATGACCTCCTCGTGCTGCTAGATATCACACAGATGCAGTGGAAGGAATGCGTCCATTGTGAGAAAAAAACCATACCTAAACGCCAGTCCATAGGCCACCCTATACATTCTCGTTTCAAATAATCATCATAACCTCAAGATATTCATTCATTTCAATCTCCCAGACATCTCCCAGACAACCCATCACAATAACTAGTCAAATTCAGCCGAACGCTAGTACATCAGCCGCCCTACACATTCTCGCTTCATCCTATCCTCATACCACTAGCCATGACACAAGTCCAATCAATAAGCATTAGCTTCACAATAAAAGCACTTACAAATTGAATTTAATCAATCAAATTAACCTGAACGCCAGCACATCTGCCGCCCTACGTATTCTCGTTTCACGTTGTCCTTATGACCACAAGTTATTCATCCATTTTAGTAGAGGCTTGCTGGTCAACTGATAATAATAACTAATCAAATTAACCTGAACGCCAGCACATCGGCCGCCTGCAGCACCGGGTACGACAGCAGACCGAGTGGAACTCCCGACCGGGCGAATCTGGAATGACAACAGTGTGATTAGAGGATAGATAATCGCTTTTAGATCGCACGCTGCCCAGTCACAAGGTGATTCGCGTTACACCCCGCTATGATATTCGCTAGTAAATCAGGTACGTCAATTATTTCAAGCCATACAACAGATTCATTACTCAGAGAGAACAATCACGTTGGTCATATCCAACGCAAAATAAAGAGACTATGCTCACCTTCCCGACTTATCCTTGTACTGCGGTAGTCTGTTCAGTTTGGACACCGTCTGCAGGGAACCGAGAATCCAGCTGAGTTGAGAGATCTGAGATAAGATTCCATTGGAAATGTCAGTAAACGGGCGGAGTCCGGCCAATGTTTATTCGTATTTTTTTGGGCAACGAAGTAAGAAACCAATACTTACATCAGACTATGTCGTGACAGTGAAACTCAAAACAATCAGATTGCTCTAATTATTCAGGATACTTGCAAATCATGGAATAGGAAAATTCTTAGCTGTAAATTGGTTAACCGTACCTACAATAACACTCTCGATCCGTCGCCCTACCGTATACCTCGGGTATCGTTGACATTCGGAAGAGTACGGTAGTCGATGGATCGATGCCCGAAGCGATCAGAGAGGCCGCCATGTGGAAGACGTCGTTACGGAGCTGAGAAAGAGTAGAGGTACTGTAGGAGGGAAGAGAGATCAAAGATCATTGGTGAACCGCGTCTTATTGTTAAGGGCGCAGGTCAAACGACAGGCAATTGATTGTTGGATGTGCATTGGAACCTTACATTTTCATTAACTACCGTGGACCAAGAATATATAGTGATCTGACACTGAAAAATCACACAAATAAAGGTATTTTAAACCCCCGAACGTGGTTTGATAACTGGATCTTTTAAAAATATAGTGGTCTGATTACCGGCCCGGTAGTTATGAAAATGTATGATTGGAACACAAGAAGGAATCATGTCTGCCCTACTGCACGGCCTTACACAGTATTTGTGAAACACAGCTCTCGCTAGTAAAATGGCCTATCCAACATACAAAATTTCAGACATGATTTTTAGTTGTTTTGCAACGCGCTTGGCCGAAAAATTGCTCCCTCGACATCGGTTGTTCTCAAGAGTACTTTGTGAAGCTCAAGTCAACATTAGCCGCAGAACCATCGTCAAGCTGCGGCCATATTTTTACAAAAGGGCCCCCGTTTTGGGGGAGGGGGGTGCAAATATCTCGTAAAAAGGTCAAAACTTTTGATTATCTCATCATCTCACCTTATCCACGGGCACGGGTCCGAGTGAGATTGCGTGCATGTCAGCGATGCCGAGGAAGAACGGAGTGGACGGACGATCCTGAACGGGGAAGTAGAGATCAAAGAGTAGAAATCAAAGTTTACACCTCATCCAGAGCTCATTCGCCAATCACACGATTATAAGAATAATAAAATGTTTGACACGGAGAGGACAAAGTGGAATCATCTCCTGTCAGAGTTTCGTGACAAGTAACGACAATGAAACACACGATTACCTTCTGTATCTTCAACCATGGTCGAATGGCGCCAAAGTAGTTCCCGAGATGGGGCACTCCCGTGGGTTGGATGCCAGAGAGAATCACATCGGGATGATTCTGAAAAGCATATTAAATGAGGAAACTGATTCAAGGCACGTTTTTTGTTATTTTTTACGACTATGGCCAAACTCAAATGATACATCGACTAAAATACGGTGTAAGTATGGATGTTGAAACACACATTCACTGGTTCGATATATCCACCAACTGTATTGTTTGTGGATTGATCTAGAACTACGATATCTGGCTACAGTCTCCTTCCTTACCGTACTCGATGCGGCCTCCGTGGACGCAAGACGCGAGGCGATTACGGTAGCGCGTCGGAGGGCTGACCTACCGCCCATTCTAACTGTAGAGATCAAAGATCAATTGACACTCATTCTCTTAGAGGTATCTAAGGTCATACAACCTCTGCAAATAAAAATCAAGTAATGAATTTAAGGTAGACCAACTTTATCATCGAATCACAGATTTCTTTTTAGTATGGCAATAAATTGATATGTACATCATGTAATACAAAGTGGAATGTTAGTTACAAACAACCTGCGAACTGTACGGACTACAAACTACAAACTACAAATTCATCAGTGGCACCAGCTGCTGTGGCTTGAAGGCCGAGCGGCAGTGCGGGCAGCGCGCGCCATCTTCCTGCAATTGAGTCTGGTGTGGTAAACGTCGCCCTTCCTCACGCTGTCGAGAAATCGACAAGAAATGGAATTTGTAAACGTCGTCCTCACCGTGGTCGCAATCTGCGCGAGGCACGTCCAGCAGGCGACGTGGCCGCACGGTGGGCAGGCGGGCGGCCGTGCGCACGCACACAACGCGCATGAGGGGTACTGTAAGTGCACCATCAGTAACCGTTTCTACCGTATTCCTACCATACCTTCTGCTCATTCTCCTGCTCTTCATCCTCCTCGTCTACCGTAATCTTCCCTCCTTTTCTCCTTTCTTCCCTTCTTTCATCTGCTTTGGCCGATTCAGCAGCTGCCCATAGAACGAAGGAGAGGGCGCACTCGGCGAAGGTTATGTACCCAAGCCAGCGGTACACTTTCAGCGCCTGCAGAATGCAACGATATCGTGAAATTGATTTAGCCACGGCACAACGTGTCATAACTTTACATTGATCCGCCTATTCTAGCGCTGTATTACTGTACCTCTATCGTACTATGCAATCGGTACTCAACAAATTGTATTTTACTCCCAGTGGTTCACTTTCAGCGCCTAAAATAATAATAATAAGGCGAAAAAAAATAATGCGATAACGAATACGTATCACGAACTTAATATACCAATATGATGAAATTTTTCATATTTTTAGCAGAACACTCGGCGCGAAATTAAAATTTTAGAATAATAGGAGCCCTTATCAAATCTATGCAACACAACTCCTCCAAGCCTTTCACAGTTGTTTTTGATTTTTGTTTTATGAACAATGTGTTCTGCGGACTGTTGAAGCGAACGAATCATCATTCTTGACAAATCGATGCAGCGTGAATCAACCTACCACTTTAATTCATTCCACTTTTTGAGCGTTAAATTTGGAGAAATCAAAGCAAATCGGGATCTTGTAGCTTCCCGAAGGCCTTTTTTCCTTCTACATTATGCCAGATATCCATTTACTAACGTACCTTGAGATCGGAATTGGGCGAGAAGGATACGAATCGAATCCCCGCCATTCTCCTCGACAGTTGATAGTACGCACCGAAGATGTAGAAGGATGCGATGTGGAGACGATGGAGAGAAGTCGAGAAGGAATGACTGGAATGAGAGAGTAAAGATCAAAGATCAAATGCCTAATTGTAAGACTACTATCGTTACCTCCCGAGAAATATTTCATGCTAATACTATTTTTACATTGTTTTCACCGTTATTTCATCGAAATAGCTTAAATATTTATTTATTTATTTATATTGAATTTGTTTTACGACGAAAACCAAGAACCTATCGCTGATTACTGCTAGTGGCGAAACATAAAGAAGCAACGCAGCACGAATCCACTGGTTATTTCGAAACTCTCTTTTACCTCTTTTATCTTATGTTTCGCAAATGTAAATTCAACAATCCACATCACTTATTCATTCTTTTTGTTATTCAACTCTGCGCAAGCTAAATCATCCCAGCCGTATAAGAGAGCAACTTCTTTTAGCTATGAAACGCAAATTCGAATGCTCGTTCTATGTTTTGAGAACTGGAATTTCACACAGCGTGTACTTAGACCCTACTACCGTATTTCTACAATATTCGCTCTACTTACCGTAACCAGCCCACAATCCGGGTGAGAGTCGCTCGCGCCACTCGGTTCTTCCTGATATCGACGCCCACGAATCGTTCCGTCTCCGGCGACTGCAGTGCCGCCTCGGCTCTGTATGATATTGCATTTTGATTGGTGCGGTATTCCTACCGTAACCCTAGATCACAAAAAACTGCCCCTGCACGGTCAGGTACTTTTTTTATACTTTTAGAACACCTATTCGACTTTACAATACTTTCAATCGTGCTTATTCGAAGTAATACTGCAGGAGAAACACAGCACTCCCCATTCAACGTCCATTTGTCTAAAATTATGTTAAGCATTCATATTTAAGAAATAGTGAAGTTAGAATCCCAAATGTCTAAACTATTACTTTCAACCTGGCCTATTGTAAGTCATACTGCAGCTGAAACCTTCAATCCCCATGTCAAGCTATCACAAAATGGAACAAACCTACAATATCAAAAGTTTCTGCGTCCCTCCCTCACCCAACCAGTCATCGATCCCCCTCAATCGATGCGTAGAAGAGAAGCACGACGGAGTACGATAGATACAGTACGTCTACCGTACTCTGATCAGGCTACATTCTATGGGTGGAGCTAGTTTAGTTCAAGTAATAGTAAATTGTTATTGATAAACGAAGCAAAAATTGCCTTCGCTCATGTCAATTGGAGGATATAGTGCAGGTGAAACACACTACCATCAAGCCAATGGCCCATTTCTCAGAAGGATTCCACAGTATCCTACCGTACCTAGTCAGCGGTCTACCCACTAAACTCGATGGGCAAAGGGGGGAACAAACTACAGTAAACATATCATCTCCAGTACATGGTCAATTATATGAAAACAGAACGCCCAATTCAAGTAATGGTATATTTCGAAACAAAAGGAAGCTTCATTACTTTCAATCATGCCAATTGGAAGTCATACTACAGCTGAAACACACTACTTCCCAGCAATATTATTTCTGCTACGATGTCCAACCCCCCAAGCGCTCTATTCACTACAATCGCATCGTGAAATACGAGTCGAACTTCACGCTCTGGACGTACAATCGTAGCCATATAAATGACCATCCTCTGTGCAGTCTAAATTCTATGGCTACTTTGTGTTCACTGTTCACTGGTTTGTTCAAGTAATTGTGTTTCGAAAGTTCAGAAGAAATCTATCCCTGTCAACCGTGAATAATGGAGGTTATACTACAGGTGAAACCCACTACCTCCTAGTATAAAATGTTGTCTCCAACCGTACCTCGCCAGTGCTCGATCCACGAATATCGGTGCGTAGACGTGAAGGACGACGAAGAGTGCTCTTCTATATAAAGAAAAGGATATTTCGCGAGTACTATTTCTCTTTGCTAGCGCAAGCGATGGCCTATAATCCCGATAGCGAACATGCAACTCTAGAATAGGCCCAGTGACAGTAAATTCACGATGACTAACCTCGCCCAACTGGAAGTGGATGGATGGGGAGCGGAGCTCTCCATTAGACGAACGTACTCCTCACCGAGGGTTTGCGAACCTGTAACAATGGAGTCAAAGAACTGTTGTTGTTCTGCTGCAAAGTAATCAACTGAATGAATGACATGATTCATGTGGCAGAGAATAAAGAAGATTAGTCATGATAAGTACTCCATCACTGAGACATCGCGAGATGAATTATTCACTTTTGGATGAGGGTTGAAGAAATCACTGTCACAAGTTCTGCAGCATTGATCATATCGAAAAGGCGTGGCAGGAATATGCCTTGTAGTATCAACACATTGAAAATTGTCATGCTAGCTCCCGCATCTAGCAAAACCATGGATCCTGGTAGGCATACATGACTACAACATTCGCAGCCGGCAGTCTGCGGTCTCATTGTCCCACCATAATCGCTCAACTACTCGGATAGATAATGCAAGGCTCACTCCCGTTCTTAAATTTAAAGAAAAAAGATTTCCAGGAAGATTCGGGCATCAGCTTCTCGTCATAATTCTTGGGTGATTCAGCTCCGTAATCGTAGTCTTACGGGTGAGCGAAAAAATGTAAAGTGGCACATTTCTTACTTACCCGACAACAGCGTGGCCGAGTAGTACAAGGTCTTCGATGCAGCTGCCAGATAGGGCACTGCACGCATCCATTGACGATGGGAGAGCAACTGGAATGGGGATGGATCAGTAATGAGCGCATCGTGGGCAAATTGTGTTTTTTTTAAGACAACGGAGTCCGATCTTTATTGCAAAAGAAATAATCCGAAGAAGGTAACGGCGCGGTGAAGCACAATAAAATCAGGTTCATAAAAAAAATCCACCTTGTTGATTTACTCTAACTGCCTCTGCATTACTCTATCAGCCTATCAAATTTGAATCTGACCGACAACATGAGCTACCCTACCTGATTGAGTATATACTCATCCTATCCTCCATCTCTCTCACTGCTTCTTAATCCCCTATCAGCCTATCAGACTTGAAACTGGCAATCTACAAATTGCAATAACTCTATCGTTCCCTAGGAAAATTATGTTTTTTTTTGCAGACCGCGCTGTTCTTGACAATCGCAAAAGCAAGAATCCAAAGAAGGTAAGAGTGCTATGAAACACATTTATTCCGGTTGATCAAAAACACATGAGTCAGTATCCAACTCATCTATCCCTCCAAATCGCAGTCTGCACTATCAGACAACAATCTGGACCCCCAAACCTACCGTAACCCTCCCCCTCATACCTGATTGAGTATACTACTCATTCTTCCCTCCATCTCTCTCACTGCTTCTTCATCCCTTCTCTGCGCCCGCACGATCTCGCCCACTTCCGCCACGTACGTACGCATTCTGGAAAATAGATACTTGGAATTATGAAGAAATAGGGTTGAAAGATGAAAAGAATAGAATACTAGGAACACTCGCTTACGAAATCTGAATAGGTCGAGATCGAACAATATTAGAAAGGGAAGAACCCAAGGAAGATAAACGAGCGGTGAAATTCATTCAACCCTTCTCCAACAAATCGCAAATACAATTCTGAGAACATTAAATTGGACACGCTTTCTGTGTGTACCTTTTATTTATCTTTATATTTTAAGTCAAAGAGTAACGTTCATCATCCTCCTATCAATCAACAACTCTTCACCAACCCTCGAAACCCCCTTCTCCCTGTCCCTTGAAGGGACAATCATTTCAGAAATGTCTTATGGGAGCAGCAATTTTAATAATTTTGTATTTCGCATTGCTCTTATCTTTTGGTATTTCAAGTTGGAAGAGGGCAGTTGATCAACTTCGCATCAATCAACAACTCTTCATCAACCGCCGAAACCAAAATCCCCCCTCCCCCTTCCGATAATATGTGGATGTCCAACCATTCACTGCTTTCTCTACAACACAACTTATACTTACAATTAATTAATAATTATTTCATCATTTATTCTTCATCTCAGGATCAGTTCGCGCTTCAAACCCGGGCAAAGATCTTATCTACAACTCATAAGGAGAACACAAACGAATTCGAAAACAGGAAAATCAACAATTAGAGGTGCACAATCAATAGGAAAACTCTAGACTACAAACTACAACATGAAGGCTGAACGAACATAGATCCGGACTCAATCAATCGATATCATGTGACAGGGATACAGTAATCTAATCAATTATCGATCCGTTGGTCAATCTACCGTAATCGATCGATCGCCCTCTCACACTACCGTAGTCTTCTCTGCATCGGCAGTCGTGAAGGGACCCAGAGTCTTCTCGTACAGTCGACCCTTCTGACGAGTCGGTGTGCCCTCCTACAATGAGATATTCGATAACTGCAGATGCAAAAAAATGCACTATATTAGTTCCTCGTCCACCATAAATAAATTGTATTTAGAAAGTTGTTATCACATGAAAAACGCACATGGATTGAAAAAAAGAAGATTTCAAGGATATGAGGAAGTAGTGAAACTCAGAATACACAAGAGCATAATTTAGTCCGAATTTCGGGCAAGATCTGCTCCATCAAGATCCAATCAGATCCAATCAATCCAATCAAAGATCCAATCAATGTTTCTCCAAGTTCAGATCAATTTCATATCTTCTGATAGTATGCCACGAAAATACCGTACTCTACCGTACCTGATACTTCACTGGTGGTTCCTCCACGTATTTCTTGCCCGATCGATCGATCGCGTAGTCGTATACGGTAGGCGAATCGAGCGCCTGTAAGAGAAACCCTCTCATGTTCAGCCGACAGGGTCGAGAGGCGTTTCACCTCCCTTATGCCCATTTACTTGCAATAAAGCTGAGGTCGAACTTGGATTTCACAAAAAAAAATCAACCGTGTTAATATGAGTTCCAACCCCCTTATACCTGGTTAACAATTTTGAATATACAATTTGATCTCCCTATCTATTGCTTCTATAATTAATCAACCTTGACACGGCAAAAATCTATAATCCTCACCTATCGTACCCCCTTACAGTACCTTGAGGATGCTCTCCTCGAGATTCTCTCTCGTGACGAAGTGGGCGGAGCGAGCGATCGCATCTCGCACCTGTAAATGAGGATTGAATCACTGAATCTCCGGTCTTCACGCGCTCTCTCGTCTCTCTGACTAGTGAAAGAGAGTGCAAAATGGGGAGACCATTTCTAGCAAAGCCATTTCTATCCCCAATGTGATTCCCCATGCCGAATTTGTGTTCCATCCTTGTGATGGTACGCTCATGATGCGATTGAAAGTTGAATAATAACAAGAATTGTAAATTGTGTAAGACAATCTTAATCTGGATACTTATGATTTTGTTAAAATTGTATTTAACCTCTTTTGCAATCCTGTAGGAAAACCACAGACTATTCAACACTACATTTGTGTTTCACCACCATCATATCCGTGTTGGGTAGACAATGAGAGCAATGAAACTTGCCCAACTATCCATTAACAACCATAACCTCCCATTGCTAGCCTCCTTTGCACTCCTTTAGGAAAAACACAGATCATACAGCACTACATTTCTGCTTCACAGTCGCCTTATCCTCTCTAGGCAATCTATGAAAGTGATTCTATCCACATAGAAAATCAATAATCATCACCAACCTCCTTCGCACTCTTCTCAGCTCTTTTCTTATCCTCTTCCAATTTTCCTTCAATTTCCTTCAACATTTCATCTCTGGTTCTTCTCATTTCATCTTCTTCTCTTCTCATTCTCGCTTCTCTTCTCTCTTCGTTGCGACGTTCCGCCGCAGCGAGAAGACCGTCCAATTCCTTCTCTTCCTGCAGAGGTCTTTTTTTAAATAATGGCAGACAAAAGAAGACGCTAAAAAAGTAAACGCAGGTAACACCAGCTCCTATTCCTTATGATTATAGTAGAGTTTTCTTCTTTAAAAAAGGCTACTGTTCAACGAATTACGAAAGGTTTAGCCCAATCTAGTATCATCATTTCCAACAACGCGACTATTCCTAGTGCAAAAAGCCCACCCGTTCCGTCTCTTCCTGCATAGTATAAATTAAATTATGTCAACTCGGACCGAAAAATCTATTACCGATGATCGCATCTAATCTAGCTTAACTTATTGCAATAACACGAATAGTCCTTGTGCTTAAAAAACACAAGATAGCGTCTAGAAGCTTCCTGTCTGATAAGAATGGGGAAACATTTGTAAGTACGGTATGTACGACGAATTACGAAATGTCTAACCCTGTCTAATCTAATCATTTGTTATAACACGACTGTTCCTAGTGTAAGGAACCCGTCCAACTCCTTCTTTTCCGGCAGACTTTAAATTTAACATTAACTCGGCCTGTGCTGTCTATTGCCGAAGATCACATCTTAAGCTATCGCAATAATACGAAAAATCCTAGTGCAAATACAGCTAAAAAATGCTAGCTCGTTCTCTTTCTGCATCATTTAGATCCGCGAACTTATCGTATCTCTAACAAAAAGACATTTATCCCAAGTGAAAGGCAATCAAGTGATCCACCCCACTCTCGGTTTCGAAGATTCGCTGCAAGATCGATCTGTTAGTGCGCTTTCAGAAACTTTCTAGAACGAGCTCATCTCCCATCCTATTTTGCTCCCTACTAGTCCCTACCCAGGTAGACCTAGGCTACATAAGTTCCATAAATCGAGTAGCACAGCTTGCGGACAATGCGCCAGCTTCCCGCGATGAAAAAAGAAAGTGTCAAACAATTGTAAATGGTAAGAAGTTGAAACGACCAGGAGGATCAAGGCTTCTGCCGTTCCACTAGTTGACTAAGATCCGTGTTTCATGATGTCATGTGGGAGTGCATTTTAAAATCAATAAATCAATAAATCAATCTCCTTACCTCCTCCCTCATGTGTTCCACTCCCGTTCCCGCCTGCTCCTTCGCCTTCAGCTCCTGTCGCCATACCTGAAAGGATCGATTATTGATTAGAGAACAGTATACCATCAAAATACTACCGTACTACTTGCCCGATCGAGAACTGATTAGATAGCTGTGTTCCTATCCGTTTATTACCATATCCCGCATGCCCCCGTTTCACTGACCTCTTTAATAGAACACACTAACTAGGAACGGTATCTTAAAATATGTCCTATCCACACCGGAACTGCGATCAAGTGCCTTCCTACTGCAATCGATAATCAGAAGCGATTGCTATTTCAACGATAAATACTTTGCAGAACCTAGAGATTTCATTTATTGGATGGTTGTTCTACGTAAGCTGCAGTAATTACAACAACGGCGAACGTTCGGAATATGAGAACATTGTGAAGCACAATTGTTGAGGGGGCCCAATTCAACAAATTCGATCTTATTGGTACTTCCAAATGTTAACTCGAGAGGAACTTTCACATGCTTTGCTGTTCTCTTTTTACCACCAAAACAGAAGCAAATATCATATTCCTAGATCATAAGCCCGCCTTACCGTAAACCTCTACCATACCGCTCTTTTACAAATAAGAGCATGTTGAAAATCCATTGAATTGTTCTTTTGAAGTGTTGATCTACGTATACTACCGTAATTAAATCAACAGACATCGTTCATGATATGAGAAGACTGTGAAGCACAAATGTTGAGGGAGACAAATTCGATAAAATTCGAATTTATTGCTACTTCGAGCTATATACTCCAGCGAACTTCTCTCATTGGCATCATTGATAACGCACCACAATAAAGAGGGCTGCTGCTACCATATTTCTCAATCATAACTCTGCTCTACCATACTCATCCCTCTGCCGTACCTCTCTTATCGACATGACTGCATTATTGTAGGTCAATCTCCTCCATAGTAGCTCCTCCACGTCCCGATGAGACTGCCACTCCGGATGCACTACGTGGTACAGCACCTGCGATATACACAATTTAAATTGAATTTTATGGGTATTTTGAGACACGCTTTCATCCAGGAATCGAATCTGCTACTTATAATGTTATTTAAATGAGCTATTACTACTTGATTAATGAATAAAAACGAAATCCACTATCCCGTTCATTCATATAAGACCCATGTAATCATTGTAATGTAAAAGCAACTGGGATCACTACTTTAACAAAACTATATATATTGTAATACTTTTCTTACTAGTACGAAGACGCCTGCATCATCGTATCCTAAACTGTGTTTGTTCTATTGGCGCACAGCTGAAACGCAAATATTCATGCCCAAAAATTCACGTCTCAAGTAGTGGTGTTCTCATAAATTCGGGTTCTCACCGCGTTGTTTCAACTATATGTTTCCTCTCAATCTCACCCTTTTACAGATAGAAATACAGTGCTTATCACATTTCCAATATGATTTGATATGAATGAATGTCCTCTCCAACTAGTATAAACTCCTGCTTACCTTCTTACTAGGCGGTAGAATGGGCGGTTTTCCCTGTTTGGGCGCCCTTCTGCCCATTCCTCGCGTCGTGCTCACGAGAGACACGCGCGCCGGAAGCATCTGATTAGAATTAATTAGTCTTATTTTGATTTATTTACTTTTAATACTCGGCAATCAGGGTCAGATTAAGTAAAATCATTAATGACAAGCAAATAACAAAGACTAAAGACTGAAGGTCACTCGTATTCTTGATTAGATACCGATAACGTCCGCTTAAAACAGATTCCTCAATCATCTTTCATCATTTTTAGAAATATACTTTATCAACGATAGTTCAGAGTAGAACAACAACAAAAGAAATAGTCATAAATCAATTAAGGAAAACAGGAAAGAAAACGGTGATCTCAAAGATCAAAGATCAAAGGTCAACAAGGCGAGTAAAATTCAGAACTTCTAAAACGACGAAACAATAGGTAGATATAGAATACTCTATCATTCACTTGCATCAGCCAACACTTTCTACAGCACACAATTATTATCTAGAGAGGAGGGAGAAGGATATACCGTAACTTAGGATAGTTAAAGACGGGTAGAAAACCATTCACATGGGCCAAAACAAGTAAAGAAGGGCAGAAAACGGGGTGATCAAAAGATCAAAGATTCATGTTCAACAAGAAAGGAAGGGGAAGGTGGTGGGAGTCTCCTCGAGGCTCCTTACGCTCCTTGCAGCTCAGTCAGAAGCTGGGTTCTTCTCCGGGGAAGGCGTCTGCGACTAAATAATTTTATATTTATTTACCAGCTCAGAAAGGACATAGCGAAGCTCGTTGCTCCCAATCGAAATTTGAGCATTCATTGAAACCCAAAAAGCACATTTTTATTTATTTCCGGCAGCGGCAGCGGCAGCGAATCAAGCTCTGCCCTACCAACCTTAATTTGGGCAATCCGTGAAAGCCGTATGCGCGACGCATGTATGTATGTTTACGAATGTATATTTTATAGGAAAGAATATCCTTTATTGAAATTGTTTTCACCGCTATCAGCCGACACTTTAACTATCCATGAAACTCAAATATTGTGTCCCCATTTTTCTTCAATTTTTGTTACTTGATGACACCCTCCCGTCCCTTCTACATTCTCCTACATCATCTACCTCTTTCTATAATATCCCCAGAATGCTTTTTTCAGACTCCCCAATCCTCAGAAAACGGTTTCGAAATTCCCACCACAACCATGTTTCATCGAAACCTTATCCCTCTTATCCCTCCTACCATGTGTTGCCATGGATCTCGTTCTACTCTTCCTTGTCACATCCACTACGCCCCCTATCCATTTTCTAGACCCGCCACTCCTCCGTTTCACCCCACCCTCACCTTTCCCTGCAGCTCCTTGGTCGTCTCCGAGATGAGTCGCATGTAGTAGCTGACGCCCCGCTCGTTCTGCAGCGCCGTCACACGCGGCGCCACCTTCAGATCCGCGCCCTGCTGCAAGCAATCGATATGTGAGATACCGTACCTACCGTAATCTACCAATCGATATTGGAGATACCGTAATACCTTTACAGCAAAAAAATATCTATAGCATCCAATTTGCAGTAATCGAGGATGAAAATAATAGGTAATTGCTACGGTACTCGATCAGTAACTCAAGCTACAATACCTCGCTGATGGGAGGGGAAATCGATGATTGCTACCGTAACCTAATCAATCGATAAATCAAAGGCTACCGTACCACGCTGGCGCGCCACTCGTACCACACGCCGCCGTCGTCCATGCAGCGTTCGACGATGAACGACACCTGAGAAAGTTTCCATTTGTCATTTATAAATTGCATTCCGGTAGCGAAATCAAAGTGGATTCAGTCTCGAAGAGTATGTGAGATCGGTGAAACATAATTGCTAATGCACTGCGAATTTCGAATTTGACGCTAATTCCGAGATTTTTTTGCGACCATTATTCATATTTTCTGCAATCAAACTTTCAGTATTTGCAAACACTAAATTTCACGGCAGAATTGAGTTTCACAAGCAGTATGCACAGAATATGTTTCGGCAGAATCGATTCACGTCGTATTGTCAATTGACCGTACCTTCTCTCCCTTCTGCACCCTGAGGGGCTCTCTCAGAGGCAGCACCGCCGGGAACCAGCTCATCATGTCCGGCGTCTCCTGACCTGCAAGGAACATTTGTTTATTATCATGGCGGCTAAGCGTAGGAAGAGGAATCAGATATAACTGAGCCTCTCATCAATTGTTCTATTACTACAGCGCGATTCCACGTGGCCAAGTGAAAGCCCAAAAATTTACAACTCCACCACATACATTCATGTTTCACTGCACCTACATCTTCCGAATAATTCAAACTCCTTAATCTTAGTATCCTGCATCATTCACGAAACCACAAAAGTTACTAACTCAAACCCAACGTTACTTTAAATTTTAAAATCACCCTCACCCCTCACAATGGTCAGCGCATTCTACAAGCCAATCTATTAACTATAAACGGTCGCAATAATAATTGCAGCGAAGACATCACACTTCGATCCAGGCACTACTACGTTTCATCCTTCGTAGGAATACATGCTACTCACCCCTCACGATGGACAGCGTGACGCCCTTGTACAGGCACGCGGAGAAGTAGCACGCGAAGCCCATGATCTGCAAATTTTAACAATTATTTCTGAATTCCTCAAATAGTTAGATTTCGAAACCCGGCGATGATGCGTTTCGGAGATGCGAAATAGCGCAGTCTCAATTGCGAGTATGATTTGTCCTCTGTGAATCCTTTTCAATATACAGATAGGCAACATGTCACAATCCATTCGCGTTTCAGATTCGCGTTTCACTCATTCTATATCCTCATTGATACGGTCGCACATTCAATCTGGCTGTAGCGGACTGTGGAAAAACTTAATCTACTAATGCAATAATCCCTTACTTCAAATGTCTTTCTAGGTCACGCATTTTTCTAATTGTAAGCCACACCCCTTTCTAAGCCACGCCCCTCTAAGTCAGACCCCTCTCAAAGCCCCGCCTCCTTCTTGCTCACTCACATCCTGGGTGGTCGGGGTCTCCCACGTCTGGGCGATCCTCCATCGGTCTCGCGACGTCTGCGCCTGGTCGAAGCACGGATGGGAGAAGGTGAAGTAGCTGCAAGATGGTTGATTTATTTTTGTTAATGTGGGTGGGATAAGGAGATATAATCAACAGAAATGCAGTTGTATAATGGATGGTGGGGTACGGTGATTTGATTAAAATTGTTTTTAGACAGAGTCATTGAAGATACGGTGCAACCCCCACCTCGCTGCTTGGAAAATACAGATTTAATTATATTATACTGGGAGCCAACAAGGAATCGACCAAGAGGATCACCATGAAACATAAGGTATCTCGGAATAATTTGATCATTTTCGCAACGCTCTTCTTCATTTTCAAATAACTCACGGCTTGGGCGCCATCTGTCGGACGACCTTGTCGAGGAAGACGACGTACAGCATGTCCGTCGACGCGCGATCACGGCCCTGACTGCACAGTAGGAGATTGATAGGGGATCTATTTTCCGGCTCACACTCATATTTTATTTTGCCAAACAGCCCGTTCTACGCAACATTAACCCGCGAACCGCTCCTACTATTAACTCTTCGCGCTACAACAACCCGCCTACTTGATTTCAAAATTTTCTGCGGCTATTCGAGCAACAGTTTGGACTGTTCCAAATGATCCCTCGCGAGATCAAAGACCGAAGTATAAAGATGAAAGGTCAAAGACCGAAGTATAAAGATCAAAGATCAAAGATCAAGGATCAAACTGCACTCACGGGAACTCCTGCGTGTACGTGCCGTCCGCCTCCTGCACCGTCAGCCGGCGACCGTTCGCTTGCCGACCCTAAATCAGGGCAATCATTCTACTGTATTCTTTCTACTACGTCCCCTGAACTAGGTTGATAGAGCCGCACCATAATCCCCTTCGGCACTACCGTAGCCTACAAGTAATTAATGCTCATACCGAACCCTCTTCCTCTACCACACCTTGAAGCACCAGCTGCTCGTCAGGGCGTGACCAAAATTCCATTCTAAACCCCAAAAAAAGCCCCAGGAATCTCTGGTTTTTGATAGATACTCTTTCCGTACCCTTCCTCCTCCCCCTACCGAAAATTGAAGCAGCCTCCCCCTTCCTCATCAATCGATAATCTACATCATACCGTACTCTCTACCGTACCTTGAAGTAGTAGCTGTTCGGCTGGGCCTTGATCGAGTTGAACAGCGACATGGACGCCACCGGCTCGCAGAACGACGTGTACGATTGCGGCACGGAGATCTGCGAGAATAAAATAATATTTTTAAATGATAAGGACCAAGAATTGAGTACCGATTCTCATTTGCTCAATGTATTAGCACTGCGCGCAGCCCAAATTCAGCTGGAATACTGATAGTAGAATTTAGCGATCATGATTGAGGAACTGAGATCTGGGAAAAAATAGTACTATCATAATATTTACCTTGTTTAACGAGATGACCCAAAGATATAGCACCGAATTGTGCAAAGTAATAGATAGCGCAGCCCAAATTCGGCAAGGATCCTCCTAGTTTACTTTTGCGTCTGTAATTGAGGAAATCTGCGGAAGCAAGCACTAAAATATATCGATATATCTACTTTTTTTAATTTGGAACCAGCGACTGAGCACCGATCCTCAGTTACGCAGACCATCTACGCACTGCGTAACTCGATTTCAACTAGTGCGCCTATGGTTTGTTTTACGTCGATTATGCCCTTAATTGTAACGACGAACTTTATTGTTGTTGTATAACGATGGTCATCGAAATACTATTTGCGAACAACTGCTGTTATCATCAGACCGCGCAGCCAAGACCCGCCGAGTGCCCATTTAGAATCACCGCCTCTTACAAAAGATTTGCTATTTTTTCTTGTACAGAGAAAGACGAACTGCGAACGCAAGTTTCCAAAAGCTTCGAATACCACCATTGCTTGAAACCTAAATTCGGCACCCGACAATCTACTAGAATCATCCATAATCGCTTTGTTTTCCAGTTACACCCGCGAAATCATCATTCTTTCCCAATCCGCTCCCGGTATCATTACGTCACGCAGCCGAAAATCGCCTGGGTTGTAGAAAATCACATGCAGCTTACCCTCCCACACCGTACCCCAACAGTACATACCGTATCCTCCTTGAGCCAGTCCACGCATCCATCCAGACACTCGGGCGACAGCTCATTAACCCTTACCTACCCTCAGTGATGAGCGACCCCTCCGACCTTGGGGTGTACCCCCGCGATCGGACCCCCGGTCAGACCCAGTACTCCCGAAAAATATCTATTTTTCACTGTAAGACCCCCGTTAAATCCCCCTCTTGTACCCCCGGAAAACCTGGAGTTGGAGGTTCACGCTCATCACTGCCTACCCTACCCCCCCCCCTCTTCAATAAATACCCTCCCACACCGTACCCCAACAGTACATACCGTATCCTCCTTGAGCCAGTCCACGCATCCGTCCAGGCACTCGGGCGACAGCTCATTGTCTCCGAACGATCCGAGCAGCTCGCTCACGATGATGTCCGGCCGACGGAGGCCCATCGAGGAGGCCACCTGAGGAGGAGGAAGATTACGGTGTTAAGACAGGATTATCGATCGATAACAGATCGGCAGTTGGGATTGGTAATTATATCAGAGATTAGTTTTACGTGCATGATTTCGGTTTCAGGAATACCGTAAGTTTCATTACAAATAGGTGGCACAATGCAGCCATATTCGCCGCTTTAAAACACCTATTCAATTGAAACCACTCTAAACGGCTATGCTACCAGAGAAAATAGATATTAAAATAAATAGACAATCTTCACTACCGTAACCCCCTGTCCTACTCTGACCCACCGTAATTCCCTTTCAGTAGTAAATCAATAACTACCGTAACCCTACCGTAATCCTCACCTCCTTGAGCTCCCTCATGTCCGCCTGCACGATGCGCACGCGGCCCTTCCACCTGCAGAGGTTGGGTTTCAGGGAGTAATCAAGTCTCGTCCGGGATTTAGATTGCAATTTGGAAGAGATTTTCTCTTTTCAAGAAAAAATACTTTTATCATCGGAAAGGCACGTACTGTTACGCTGTTACCCTTGTTATATTTTGATTTCACGCACAGCTTCATGTACGAAAGGTGAGCGTTGGCGCAATTGGCCTTCGCTCAGCAGTTCCAAATAACAATGCCTAAAAATTTCTGATATCATCTCGGTTTCAGGGATAGATCAAGGGTCGGCGAAGCAAGGTTGCAATGCTGGGATCATGACCTATCCTTTTATTATAAAATAATAATAAAATACTAGATCGTTCGCTACAAGATGGGACAGTTATCTGCACATACGATTTCAAAAACGTCAATGCTTGATGCGCTCTATATCCACTAATTTTTGAATCCTGCGTTCATGCCATAAATATCCTTGCGTTTTTCATGTTTTACTGTCAACTCAATATTCAGCACTGCTACTCCGATCCGATACCACTTCCATATAGATCCCCGTAAATTCAAACGCCTGAAGACTTTAGTAACCGCCACCTACTACCCATCCTAGAATCTTACATAGCTATTTTAGGCAATTTACGTTAATTCCACTCACACGCTGGCATTCAGATAGTTGAGCGTCACTACCGCATTCTCATTCTTCTCCACACAGACCAGTTCCAGTCTCACTCGCGGCCCGCCCGTCGACAGCACCTCGTTCACGCGACGCTCCGCCGCCATCGACGCGCTCATCTGAAATTGGAATTCAAAATTAATATGCCCAGGTCGTTCCATCTTTTTTTTTATTAAAATAGATGCTCAGTTACGTACGATCAAGTCAAAACTGCTTCAGTTAGCTACATCTCCTATCTGAAACCCGTAATCCCGAGGGCTCAAGATAAGAAAACGGTTCGAAAATGCATGCGCTTCTCAAAATCGATATATAATCTTCTTTATTCATTTTTTCACGATATTTTTTCACGCAATAATGGCACTCAAACCAACCATCTCACTTCTCTGGCGTGTTAACACCTCCCTGAAACACAATACCCCCCTCTTTCTTGATTTTACAGAATTCAAACTGAGTTCAAACTTTTCTTTTTTGTTTGTTTGAACTCAGTTTGAATTCAAACACTACGCACGCGCTGATTATAATTAATCCTGCGATTTTTTTTGTTTTTTTATGCATTGGTGGTCGAAGCAATCGGAGGGGAATAAAGTGTAATTTAGTGTCTTTTTTTGTAATTTTGTGTCGCTCAATTATCCACTCCGATGTGCGCTATTGGTTTTGAATCCTACCTGTAACTGCGGCCTCCCTGGTGACAGCTCGCGCATCACAAAGCGAATTTAATACATTTTGAGAGCGTCGCCGTAAATCCGATCAAGTTACTTAATCATATTTGCTTTAGAGGCATCCCCGAAACCCCGTGCTTCCTGGAAATAGAATGTAACCCCATATTACCTCAATTTAAATTTAACTAAACTTTTTCAGCTAAACCTTCCCGCTTTCATACACAATCACCCAGAGTCTTTTACTCACCAGTGGCCCTCTGCCTGCTCCCAGCACATAGAGGACGACGTCTCCCTTCCCTCGCTTCTTGACCATATCGAAGATGGCCAGCTCGACGGCCTCACCGTAGTACTTGTACTTGGGCGCGTCCGCCTGGAAAGGAGGCAATCGATAATTGATACCGCATTCCGTGAACGATTATCGACGGATACCGTACTCCTAATCGATAATTGCTACCGTAACCCCAGAAAGATACAATAATCATCGGATACCGTACCAAATCGATAATGGCTACCGTAACCCGTCTAATTACAGTACTCATTGAATATCGTACTCCCCAGAAGGTACAGTATTCCTCGGACTCCCGATCGATAATCCTACCGTACCTCGAAGGTGTTGTAGACGGTGGATTGCAGGTTGTCCGCGAGCGGCTGCAGCGGCTTCTGGAATGTATTGATTACCGTAATCCCCTCGCCGGAAGTACCGTAATCCAGTCAGCTATCGGTAGCTTTGTTCATATTTTGTCTTGCGTTAACCCACAGAGCAATAACGCACTATCCCAACCGTTCCCAGTATCACCAAGTCATGCAACATCTACTCGCCTGGTTCCCTTTTCATTCAATATTTCATTCGGGAAGGTATTTTTTAATAAATTTAGTAAAAAAAATTCCCGCTGATTCGATGCTACGCTTCTATACTAAAGGGCCAACAAATAGTGCGAAAATGATAGTCCACGGTCCTTGCGTAGTCCTAAACAATAATGCTGCCCGAAAATCCACACTACCGTAATAAACTCAGTCCTCGATCACTTCTCCTTCCCCTATCGTACCCCTTCCTCACCTGTATCACATCCTGGTACACGACCTCGCTCTCGTCGAGGAAGTTCGTCTTCTTCGACAGCTTCTTCTTCAGCCACAGCGGCCCGATGATGGAGCGTATCGCCTGCATGGGGCGACGATTAGTAAAGGACACCACTTGGCACACTACACACATTCTAATGAACCTCATCTTGCTACATCACAAAACACATCCTAATGAAAACTTCGACGTTTAGTAAACGTCGCCATCTCCGACACCACACACCACACTACCTGGCAGTACTGTAGGCGGGCGCCGCGGGCGTCCTTGAGCGGGCCGCGAACTGCAGCACACATCGACTCGGCCGTCCACAGCGTCTCGAGCAGACGCGTGTGCGCCCTGAGGAACATATGTTAGAGATCAAAGATCAAAGATAGAAGGCCAAAGACCAACGACCAACGATTAAATGATAGGTTTTCAAAACAGCAGCCAAGGACAGATTAGTTTTGCTTTGTTTGCCGATGTCTTTACTACTACTGTGAAACGCAAACTAAGCGGACGCTTGTGATAACAATTTGTAAATATTTATAAGACACTATCTGAGAGGATCGACAAGTTTGTGTTGTGACTTGGCATTCTTCAAAATGCAACCTATGCTCTTACTTGCATGGTAGGTAGTGCGTGATGAGTGTGTGCGGGGAAGGGGGTTTGCTAAGCTTCCTTGCTTCTCCGCGCTTCAGGCGGTAGTGAAAAGTGCTTGATGACGTCATAGGTCAAAACGTTTAAAACGAATCCAATCGATTCGGGAGTGGGCTAGTTGGGTTCCTCGTCGAATTCTAAGACTTTTTTACTCGGGGGCATTTTTCGCTCAAATTTCATCCAAAGCTGAAAATCGATAAATTCGAAAATTTCGTCACATTTTAATTTTTTTACCACTTTTCCCGCCGGACATGATGATGTTTTATTTTCTTAATCGATCCGTATTTTGATAACACACATTCAGTAAAAAGGACGAAATTTATCTCGATTCCTTAGGATGTTCAAAAGGCGAAAAACCGCTAAAAAGTTTGACGATAGTGCTTACAGTACCCCAAAACTAAATGACGGCTTCGGAATTGAACAAACGGCTCCGGCTCTCACTTTCACACTTTGTACAAAAAATGTTCCCACAGTAACCTAACCTACTGTATCATGTTACCGTAACCCAGAGTACCGTACTCCAGCAGTATCACAAACTGACTTTATTTTTAAAATGCTTTAAAAATGAAATATTGTGTTTCGAATGTGTGATGTTTTAATGATGACACTGCGTATTAGTACTATCATAATATTAATTTGAAAATTAAATATTGCATTACTAGAAAATTTTGTAAGAATCATTTTTTAAAGCATTTTAAAAATAAAGTCAGTTTGTGATACTGCTGGAGTATGGTACTCTGGGTTACGGTAACATGATACAGTAGGTTAGGTTACTGTGGGAACATTTTTTTGTACAACTCGTGAAAGTGAGAGCCGGAGCCGTTTGTTCAATTCCGGAGCCGTCATTTAGTTTTGGGGTACTGTAAGCACTATCGTCAAACTTTGTAGCGGTTTTTCGCCTTTTGAACATCCTAAGGAATCGAGATAAATTTCGTCCTTTTTACTGAATGTGTGTTATCAAAATACGGATCGATTAAGAAAATAAAACATCATCATGTCCGGCGGGAAAAGTGGTAAAAAAATTAAAATGTGACGAAATTTTCGAATTTATCGATTTTCAGCTTTGGATGAAATATGAGCGAAAAATGCCCCCGAGTAAAAAAGTCTTAGAATTCGACGAGGAACCCAACTAGACCACTCCCGAATCGATTGGATTCGTTTTACGCGTTTTGACCTATGACGTCATCAACCACTTTTCACTACCGCCTGAAGCGCGGAGAAGCAAGGGAGCTTAGCAAACCCCCTTCCCCGCACACACTCATCACGTACTACCTACCATGCAAGTAAGAGCATAGGTTGCATTTTGAAGAATGCCAACACTATGTCGATCGACTCAGATAGTGTCTTTTATATTTTTACAACGCTGGCTGACGCAACTTAATTATCGATATGTCACGCGGGTGCAATTACCAAAGTAGTGAAACCCCTACTGCACGGGATTTCGCGCAAAAATTGTTTACTATACTGTTTAGATTAGAGGTCGCAAAATTGGAGGGGATTTTTTTTTCATAGATGGCTGTTTAAACATTAGCTCAGACGTGCCTCCAATAGCCATACAACCCCATTATGAATCCCAAAAATGAAGGGGCGCTCGTCATAGCTCGGAGCTAGACATGGCGGCCAATCAAAAGCATACCCCCCACGACACCTAGAGCCACAAGATCTTAAACCAACGACCTAGAAATCACAGACAGGCTACCCACAACCCACAGTGCCGACCCAACTATTTACGGATCAAAGATCAAAGATCAATCACTCACGGCGCGAGATCCGCCCCTCCCGTGCGCGGGTTCGTCGTGAACACGTTCGTCTCCATCGTGAACATCGTCAGCTGCAATTTGTATTTAATTAATTATATTATTGTTAATTGTTAAGTTTTTTTCCCAACACCTTCTCAGCAAGCACTCTCAGCAAGCCTAGAGGACACTCTCCTGGGAAACATGAGATGCGTGACACCACGCTCATCTGGTCAGACTGACTTTTTTTTTTAGTTTTTACTCAACAGCGTGATTCAAGCATCGTACCAAGAGCCCTTCTTCGGAAGATATGTAGTCACCGAAGCGCCATTGCACCTAGTGCAAATTGGCACCAAAGAAATTGTGGAGCTATTTGACTACGATGTAAAGCGCAAACGACTGCAAGCATTTCAGCGTCCATAAGTAGCCATCAGCGGTATCGTTCGTCACAAACGTTTACCAGCGCCTTGAATAATATGGATTTTTAAGAGAGAGCTTCGGTCTTATCAAGTGTACGATGTTCTCCCTTCTGTCATACACTCGCCGACATAAGTCAATGCCAACTTTTTCAATTCTATGTATCTTTTGAACCAGCAAAACAATAATTATGATATTTGGAGATTATCTGGAAAGGGTGACGGTCATTATTTTCCACATAAAACGGAATACAAAAATAACCGATATTATTGCATAGTGATGACGCAATCGATGTGCATTATTTTGAAGAATCATTATTCTTAGGAGGATTTTTTCTAACTCCTCAAACTTTTTATGCATAGACGTATGAGCGAGGGCTACCCAGAAAAAAAGTTTCAAGTTGCTACCGCTTGCTGCAGCGGCTGCAGAGTTGCTGCAAAATAAGGGTCGAATTTTCATAACTCTGCTCCCAGACGTGCTAGAGACTCGTTCTAAGGATCATTCTGCGTCTTATCACGAGTAACTAATATCCTGAGAGTATGGTCGAGATTGACCGCCGTTTACATTTTTGAAACTCAAAAATCACTTTTCAGATGACAAAAGTTTGACGATTTGCCATTCCAAGGGTGATTTTTGTAGACAGGTGGTTTCGGTGCTGGAACATAGCAAAACCATCCACGAGGAAACGATCAACTTTTTAGAGCAATTGCTTAACTCTCCGATCTGTTGTAATCGACTTACGGAGGCACACTCAGTTGGAAAATTTCGATTCGCCAAGTTTGCGCTGGCATATTTATCTTTCTAACCGAGTTTCAGATCTAAAAATGAGTGACGATAATAATGTGAGGGTGGCTGATTTTTTGGCCAAGTATGGACTTAATTCGACCGCCAGAAAAAAAATTGAAGAGAATGTCTCTTCAAAATTTGGCACTCTTCAAATTGAATGTGCCTCCGTAAGTCGATTACAACAGATCGGAGAGTTAAGCAATTGCTCTAAAAAGTTGATCATTTCCTCGTGGATGGTTTTGCTATGTTCCAGCACCGAAACCACCTGTCTACAAAAATCACCCTTGGAATGGCAAATCGTCAAACTTTTGTAATCTGAAAAGTGATTTTTGAGTTTCAAAAATGTAAACGGCGGTCAATCTCGACCATACTCTCAGGATATTAGTTACTCGTGATAAGACGCAGAATGATCCTTAGAACGAGTCTCTAGCACGTCTGGGAGCAGAGTTATGAAAATTCGACCCTGATTTTGCAGCAACTCTGCAGCCGCAGCAACTTGAAACTTTTTTTCTGGGTAGCCCTCGCTCATACGTCTATGCATAAAAAGTTTGAGGAGTTAGAAAAAATCCTCCTAAGAATAATGATTCTTCAAAATAATGCACATCGATTGCGTCATCACTATGCAATAATATCGGTTATTTTTGTATTCCGTTTTATGTGGAAAATAATGGCCGTCACCCTTTCCAGATAATCTCCAAATATCATAATTATTGTTTTGCTGGTTCAAAAGATACATAGAATTGAAAAAGTTGGCATTGACTTATGTCGGCGAGTGTACTAATCCTGCAGCACGCACTCACCAAGTACTTTTTTCATTATTATTTTAGCGGTTTGTAGAAGTATCCTTCAGAATCCTATCAAATGAGCATCACTCCTCCTTTCCTAATACGAACCCTGCAACCCGTACACACCAAGCCTCAATTCTCTATGTTTCCCACCTCTCACAATTCCAACAAAATGAGTGCTCGACTCCTCGCCCGAAACTTTCCACGTTCTAATCATTATTATTATTATACAGCAGCCCGATTGAATCCAGTGGGTCCCCATAAACTTAACCATCCTCTGCAACCTCCGATCACCGGCTATTGTTCTGGCAATCATACTAGCGAAAAATGATTCATATATAATACTAGGAGTGTTCATGGAACTCATATCGAACGTGCACCACTCCTCCTTCCCTAATACCAATCGCGCAGCAGGCATTCACCAAGGCAGCATTTTTTTCTATTTCCCATGCTGCCCTGGCCAGTCTGTCCAACTAGAGCGTTACTCGGTCCATTACCTTTCACTTTCAAATCAATTTCAGTGCACTCGCTACCACAAGCCGATTGAATCTAATGAGCCCTCACAGGCTTAACAAGCTCCGATTACCGGCTACCTATGGAAGTAGATTATCAAAATATCGCAGGATACATTGGTATATAGTACTATGCGTGTTCATCGAGCTCAAATCGAGCGTGTGCCGCTCCTCGTTCCCTATTACCATCCATGAGGCCCGCACTCACCAAGCCACGATTCACATTTCCCATCCAGCGCGATATAAAGAAAGTAAGTGCTACTCGCCGTATTAATTTTCACATCTCAGGCAATAATATTGCACGCAATATCGCAGAAATATAGAATCTAACGAGTCCTCATCAGCTAAAACAGCCTTTGCAACCATAGGCTACTTTTGCCAAAGTGATTATCACCAATTTATCAGTATTATATAAGACCAGCAGCGTTCGTCCAATCGAACGTCCAGCTCTCCTCCTTCCCTAATACTATCCCTGTAGCCCGCATTCACCAATCAACGATTCTTTCCATTTCCATGCACCCTTTGCCTGTCAGTCAAAAAGCTGTTTGTTCTCCCTGTGACGTTTAACTTTCGAATAAATTTTAGCAGCGGTCCATTTCCCATTTTATCTAATGAGTCCTCACTTGCTTTACCACCCTCTTCAACCTCCGATTTTTACCGATTACTACCGCAGATTTTTGTTTACTGATAGCGCAGAGTCACATCAAATGCACCTCCCTCCTCCTTCTCTAAAGCCAAGTGCGCAGCCAGCACTCACCAAGTCACGAATGTATGTACGGAATAATCCCCAACACAATCCCATATCAACCATCCCATCCCATTTACAATCAGTTTGACTTATCCACTGCCTCGAGATTATCGCTCCACTCAATTCTTTCAACATAACAACAACGCTGTGAAACACCCTCTCACCAGGTCGGCCTCCCGTTTCTAAATTTCAAAACCGTCAATCCAACCCCGCGAGTGTGAATTTATTGCCAAATATTATGCAGCCGATATTTATGAAGAACTTATCGCAGCACTCGGGGCTCACAGTATAATCATAACCCTCTGAAGCATGCGCTCACTGGCTCTACAGCGAACGCAAGTGATACTTCGAAAAGCTACTACCCGATCTCAGCTCCAATTAACTACACTTTCCTTGCTTTTTCATCCCTTTTGTAATCGATTGGTTTTGCTACTCACCGGCTCTGCCTGCCATCTCTGCAGTGACTGCGGGTCGACGAACTCGTCGTCCAGATCCTCCTGAGAAGGCAATCGATTAGTGATGACGTCACCGCACGCGACTCTCCTCGTTCTGCATGCTCTCTCGTCTGTCTGACCCACGACTGAGCATGACGCAACGAAAAAGGCTCTTGCTGATTAGTTCTTGCTCACAGTGCCTCACAATTGATCGTAAGTCGGCAGCAATGCTAGTGGATATTTCGAAAAGATAGCCTTCATTAATCGGTTCGCTCACTACACTTCGGACTATATATTAGCAGTGAAACAGGAAATGGACAGTTGCTATTAGGTTGATGCGTAAGTTTCTGACTTTTATGTTTCTTAAATTTTCTGCCGACCAGTATTGTTTATACTAAATTTTCCGCCAGTACTATTTAGAGGGATGTTGGTCCACTATAACCGTAATATGAAATTGGGCTAGGACTGCATAGTAAACGTGCAAGAATTTTTAATTCATAAACTGATCCGAATTATCACAAAACATGCGACTCCAGGCGTTTCCGATTATATTAAATTCTATAAAAACTACTCAACCACTTTTGTAGCCCAATAAATAAGTAGTGTGGCATGGGTCACTCTTCCCAATCAGGGCGAAAAATCCGACTTCTACCTTACCCGGAATGCGGGACAGCGGCTGAAGTCCCGATTTCGTCGTCAGTATTTAGTGGTACAAGTTTAGATTTTTACTGCTTATGAAATACATGCAATATCCTTATCAAAAAATTATCGTGAACTAATACGCCAGCAAACTTGAGTTTTTTGTACGAAAGAAATTTTCGAGTTCAACGTAACGAAAAAACGACGCTGAAGACTGTGTAAGATCCATTTCGGAATGCCTTCGTTTCCGAAAAGTGTCATGTCTTGAGTGGGGCGATCGACGTTCACTCATGACTCTCATCATATAGTACTGCTAAGTATCTGTGCTTGAGGTTTGTGAAGTGGTTTTATACCGATAACTATTCTCAAAGGAGCACTGGCCTGAGAAAAAGTCAGTTCGAATCGTCACTGCGAGATACTTGGTTTTACACTGTAACGGCATTTCTAAATCGATTGGTCTGTTCTAACGTGCGCTAAATAGTCCATCCACGTCCCCATCGACTACAAAAAATAATTTGTTGATAGGTTGAAAAGGAAGGTTAGCATCGCTCAGAATAGACAAACTCAAAAAAAGTCAGAAACTTACGCATCAACCCGATAAAATTGCACACATTCTGCGTTCAACATGACGAGATTCCCTATGGATCCACATATTATTTTGAACACCGAAAAAAGGGAAATAGTGTCTTGTCGTGAGCAGGTCTTACCTTAGAATACCATTGAAACACCAATCTGGCACTTTTGGAAGCCGAAATGCACTCAACATCTATTTGATGCCACAACAACAGGCCTAATCTGGCAATATCATTCAACAAAAAGTCATTTTAATGTAATTAATTTAGTATATCAAACCACCAACCATCAGCTTGATGCCGCAGCACAGCCTGTCGCCGGAGAAGTTGCCGACCATCGCGCGGAAATCCGCCCAGATCTGAATTTTATTTCTATTTTTAAAAGATTGTTCAATTAATTGAGTACCGAACGCGGAGACCATTGCAATTTGTCAGTCCGTTAAGTATTCAAAGTGAACGTGAAACCTCAAGAATTCAAGTAATTTTTGCCTGTTTCCATGAAATTTTCTCAGCCAGCCCTTCTCCTTGGGATCAGTTTTCGATTCGAGCATCTACCGTAATCTCCTCTCACCTCCCAGACCTCCCTCTCATCTTCGATGTCGCCGTCCATCAGCTTCGCCTCCGTGGGCAGCAGGATGCAGATCCTGAGGTGATTATCGATTGATTGATTAATCGATACCGTACTCTAATCGATAACTCCCGTACCGTACTCTTTCAACTAATTCTCCGTGTTATGCTATAATTTACTTGCGAATTATTTCAATTGTCGAAATGGCGCATCTGCATCACATTAGCTTCGCAGCCAAACTCGCTTACTTAATCCCTCCATGAAACGCCTGTTATCCTTCCCTGCCCACAACTCTGGTAAAAGTTTCCTAGTGGGATCACAGTTGACTTCCTAGTGGGTATCTTGCAGGTTTCCTAGTAGGAAGTCAACTGTGTTCCTGCTAGGAAAGTGGCTTCTGCAACTGTGATCCTAGTAGGAATCTCAGGGGAGATACGGTATTATTGATTGATATTGTACGAGTTAGCCTCATACCGTAACTAAACCACACATGGAACATCCATGTACGGTAGCCACATTCAAAAGGCAATCCCTAGCGGGATTGCAGAAGACGGCAGCCCAGTTCGAGCGCCGTCCGAGGGGAGTAAAAAAATAGGCCCTTATAGGCTAGGCATGTTCTAGACGCGACGGGTAGGAAAAAGGCTGTCCTCTTGTTATCCTGGTAGGAAATCCAACTGTGATCCTACTAGGATCCTGCTACTGTGTTCCTGCTAGGATTTAGCTGTGAAACTACTAGGAAGAGGCCTGAGGGGGCCTCCCAACTGTGATCCTACTAGGAAACTTTTACCAGAGAAGGTGAAAATCATTGAAACATGCCATCAAATGCACAGCCTATCGCCCATCAAAGAACTTTCAGTTGCCGATTGGCTTCCCGACCGTACCCCCATCAGTTATCGATTCAACTACCGTAATGCTCACTTTATATTGCTCTGCACCGTCCAGAGGAACTTGGAATTTCCTCCAATCTTATTCCCATCAGTTCCCGTTCCAACTACCGTATCCCCACCGTAATCCTCACTTTATATTGCTCTGCGCCGTCCAGAGGAACTCAGCAATCACTCCTACTAGCTTGTCATTTCCTTCTACCGTACCCCCTTCCATCAATTTTCGATTCAACTACCGTAATCCTCACTTTATATTGCTCTGCACCGTCCAGAGGAACTTGGCGATCACGCCGGCGAGCGCGCTGGCGCTCTTGTGCCACAGCTCGATCACCACCGTGGACAGCCCGAGGTAGTGCGCGTAGTTGAGCTCCTTTAAGTGGAGATTTGAGATCAAAGATTAATGATATTAAGATTAAAACCCAAAAAGAATTAGTACTCAAGTCGAAGCTACGCAGATCGAATGATATTTAATTATTTTTAGAAGTAGGAGGGCCGGTCGATTACGTTAGAAAAGAAAATTAGCGCTATGAAAACCACGTGAAACATCGCTCAACCAGCCAAGAACTAAACCGTCTAAAATTTACTATCACGATACTATTCAACGTTTCTAGCGATGTCCATATTTCATTCTATGGATACAATGAAAAAAAATATTTGAGAGACTAAACTACACTCTAGGGATCAAACTACAAACTCCCTCACCTTCTCCAGCTCCACCGTGCTCATCATCGCCGTCCACGGGTCGTCGTCCACGTCGTCGCAGTCGATCCACAGCGACGGGTGACCTACAGCAGAGGGATTATTGATCGATTGGCACGATGCCGACAGATGCAGACAGGGGCTGGATAATAACGCTTCCAGTGCATCCTAACTACTTGGCTACTTGATGATCATTTGTGCTCAAAACTATCAAACGTGAGAATAAAATCTCTCGCCAGAAAAAATAGTGGTGTTTTTGCAATAATTAGTGTTCGAAATCGTCCAAATGTGGGCTGCGTGGAATTTCGCATGGCATTCGCATCTGTTCAGGCAATTATCGATCGATCACGCGATGCCGCGCGGAAATCACGCGTGAAAGTCGCGCACGGATCGCGTTAAATTAGAAAATTCATTCACCGGCCACGTAGGTCTCCCAGTGCGGATTGGCCAGCTGCAGGTCGGGCAGGTTGATGGGCGGAGGCGTGCACTCGCTGTAATGATGGGGCGATTTACAATTAGAAGAAATGTGTTTTATAAATATATTTCAATATTTTAGTCTTACAATAATTTAGCTTGCAATTTAGCTTGCGACTCTCGCTGCAATGGGGGGGGGGAGTATGGTAATACTTGGAAGTGGGAGCAGAGCTCATATTAATCTCCTTCGAACTAGTTTATGTATAGCTTGCGCGTGCAACCGCAATCACGCTTGCGAAAAAAAATGAAACAAAAAATTAACACATTAGAGGGAAGATTGTTGAAAGGGGTAATTATTATTTGGTGAGAGAGCTACAGAAGGACGAACTGGCAGTTTAGCCAGAAGTCAAATAAACGTTGATCCAGCAGCTCCAATCTCACAAGGGCGAATCTCACATATAAAAGAAGAGGAAATATTCTGATTAGAGACTACATCACATCACACCGCTCAAAAATGAATTTTACGGAAAATCGTGCACACGAATGCACCGGGTTAAATTGCTTCGAATTTTGCTCCATATTCAAATATCCCGTTGTTCACGATCAAACTGATCGAGCATGTGCACAGTTTCTATCAAGAGTGAAACGGCGATACGCTACTCGCACTTGTCAAAGATCTTGAATTATTTGGAGATTTGTTTCTCCCTCCGATTGAGAAGGAGTTCTTAATGAGCTCTTACCTCAACGCGCAGAATCCAGAATAATGTATGTGGCCAACACTGTCGAAACGCGGAAACCCCAACATCTAGCTCTAATAAGCCCAAAATAGTCAATAATTAATATAAACACACTTGGTGATCCGATACTTGCTCCGGGCCATCCCACCAATCGAGTAGGCGATTCATTTAAACAATTTCGCCTATTCTAGTGCGCTGAATCCCACTAATTAGTACTTATTAGTCATAATACTTAAAATATACCCACTTGGTGATCCGATACTTGCTCCTGGCCATGCCACCAATCGGGTAGGAGACTCATTTCCACCAATTTTACGTAATTTCCCCTCTAGTTTACCGTAGTCAGTCAATAAACCCACTTGGTGATCCGATACTTGCTCCTGACCATGCCTCCAATCGGGTAGGAGATGAAGTTGTACAACTCGCCGCCCATCGACTGCGCGTAGTCCGCTATCCGCATGTCCGTCTGGAAACGATATTTTTAATTATTAATTAATTAAAATAATTTTATACTGAATATTATCGTATTATTCCATCAACCCCGGAATTAGTCGAACAAGTGAAACCACCAAATGACGGCCATCCGCATGTTTCTAGCAATTATTTTATGAATTTAAATTAAATTATTTCAGTACCCGGCGACTATTCACGACCACCTCATCCTTCCCCTTAACCCTCCTCATGAAACCCCCCCCCTCACCTTCTCTCGTCCTCGTCCTTCTATAAACACGAAACAGTGGTATATTTGTTATAATTTATACGCAGTTTTTCCAGCGTAACAATGTCGAATCAATATTTGTACATTTTCTCGTTCAGCCCCCCCCCCCCCTTTTTGAAACCCTCCTCCCCTCCTCAACTACAGTGTTTTTCGTTAGACCATTCGCGTAGTACTAAATATTTCCAGAAAATCCGAATTTTTTAATATCATTTTGAAATCCCTCTCCCCGGGTGAAATCATCCCCGTTGACTACCGTACTCCACGGTTTATTCGTGGTGAGAAGCGGCGCCTTTCCGAGAATGATCAGGGCCTTCTGTTGGCGGGAAACGGCGACGTTACATCTGAAATTCAAGAATCAGGTCACTTAGGTTACAATTATTTGATCGTTTTATATTGTTATGCAACTATGTGACCCCTCAGCCGAATGAACAGTTTTTGATAATCATTTCATTTCATAGATTGGTACTATCTCTTCTGTTCAGTTGAATCTGTTCAGTTGAATGAAATGAATGTAATTCTATACCTCTCCGTGCTGCAGAAGAAATCGGTCGCTTTCTGAGTGCGGGTCGTCAGCAGAATAACGATAGGAGCCTCTTTGCCCTGGAATTAGTTTAGATAAACAATTCAATTGAAATAATTCCAATTGTATCCAAGAGACTGGCATTCCTCAGCAGAATTAGCTCTCAAAAATGAATGAAACTCGCCTGAGCTGAATCCACAGTGAGAACAGTGAACTGCTCTTCAGGAGGCAGGAATGCATCAATAAGCTCCTGCAGCCTGAAATATAATCGATAATTACAGTATCCACCACACCGTCTCCAACGCTGTTATTTACAGTACACAGCGTGTCAGAGAGGGAAGATAATCCAATTATCGCGGCGGAGAGGTTCGCGTGTCCCATTCGTCCTCTCCTTCATTCTCTGTCCTCGCAAATGATCAGTGCGGTTGAAATGAGAGAATGAATGGCAAAATTGAGCGAAATGAGATATTTATTCTGCGAAACACATCCATTATTTCGTTAGATTTTGTGAATTGTATTCATTTCTTTTCGCATCGCGGCGGCTTCTCAGTCTGTGGTTCTTTATAGAAACCCCCACACTATTAACCTTTCTGAAATGCTGAAGAACTCTACTTCACAGTTTTTAGAGCCGATTTTCGAAATTTCCCTTCATGTTCAATAAAATCGAGATTCAAGATTCTAAAGTCAAAATTATTGAATATGAAGGGAAATTTCGAAAATCGGCTCTAAACACTGTGAAGTAGAGTTCCTGAGCATTTCAAAAAGTTTAATGGTGTGGGGGTTACCGTTTAGCCAGCCCTACTGAGAAGCCGCAGCGATACGCAGAGATACGAATATAATTCACAAAATCTAACGAAATAATGGATGTGTTTCGCAGAATAAATATCTCATTTCGCTCAATTTTGCCATTCATTCTCTCATTTCATCCGCACTGATCGTTTGCGAGGACAGAGAATGAAGGAGAGGACGAATGGGACACGCGAACCTCTCCGCCGCGATAATTGGATTATCTTTCCTCTCTGACACGCTGTGTCGTTACTTATTGTTTTATTTTCACATTCATTCAATTATTTTTAATACGAACCGAATACGAACAACGCTATTGATTACCATTCCCCTCACTCCGTCATGTTATGGTCTTTATGAAACCCGCACTCACCTTCTCGTCCGCGTCGTACGGCGACGCCCACCAGCCGACATTCACGTTCTTCCGGATCTGAAATAATTAATAATTGTTTGAAATTATTTTTTATTGAAACTTCCCATTGACTAGTCTTTTTCTTTACCTATGTAAAACATCTCACAATTACGTAAGAGCATGGAGAAAAAAATAGCCAATTAATATTTGGTACAGTACCGTACCCCCTTTCCTCCCTGTCCTATTCTACCGTATCCAAATGCAATATCCTACCGTACCTCATTTAGCCACCTCCGGGTCCACCCTCTTCTCCTGGATATCCTGCAGGGGCCTCCCTACCGTACTCCCGACCCTCCTGTCCTCGAGCTCCGTACCCTACCGTACCCCACATACCCATTACCGTACCTCATTGGCCACCTCCGGATCGACCCTCTTCTCCTGGATGTCCTGAAGAGGTCCGGTGCGGGGCGGCGCCGCGTGAAGGTGCGCATTCGCGTCCGCGCCCCAGTCCTCGCGACACTCCACCTCTGAGAAATAATGATGAGTACAATAGTAATATTATCACATTAAATATTATCAATTTATCATAGCACTTTCTATCGAATTTTGATAATTTCTATTTATATTATCGCTCTCGAGTCAAGGGCAGATTGTTACTGCAGAGAAGTTCGGCATTTGGTCACCCAATGAAACGCAAATTCACATGGAGAACTCGGGCCAGAATTTGTATAATCAAAACTCATTCTCTCCAATTAACCTGGCAATGCAGGCTGGCATGCTCTGCTATTCAGTTTCACTTATATTCTTACACGATACCGCTGAAAATAGCGCACCCCTAACTCAATAGTCATTTGAAACATCAAGCCCCATTGCGAATAAAATGAAAGGGGAGCCTACAAAATTTTGCATTCAAACGCCGTAGTATGCAGAGTTATTGAAATACGCATATCATCGAATATTTAATCACTGTCTGAAACCCCAGTGGTTTTTAGGGAACTAGGGGCCAAAAAAAGAAAATCTATCCAGCGGCCCATCCTCAACTGATATTCTCATAACCGCCACCCATGCGAAGATTGAATACATTCCGTTCCACTCTAAGTGACTCTAGGAACAACGAAACTCCATTCAGCTCTCCACGAGTGGGCTTCGCGCACAGTGCGCACGCGGCACACTCTTCCCTTCCTCTCATAGCGACCATACATTTTCATAGCTACCGGGCCGAGAATCAGACCACTATATATTTAATGGAATCTCTTGTCTGACCACAATATATACGCTATAAAATCGGGTGTTAAGCCATTAGATCGCTATATATTTTCGGCTTTTAGAGTCAGACCACTATATATTTTCGGTCCCCGGTTGACAATGAAAATGTATGATAGCGACCACTTGTCGCTAACCAGCACCCTCATTTCCCGGATACTTTATGTTTCACGGCTCACCTCTAACGGGCGGCACGGGCACCCTTCCCTGCTTGCCTCCCTTCCTCGGGGCGATCTTCAGGGCGGCCAGGTGGTCCGCGATCGTGGGCGCCGCGGGTGCTGCGTGCTGCGCTGCAGCTGCAGTGGCTGCGGAAGATGAGGTGGAGGAGGAGGAAGAGGCGGCCGGAGCTGCTGCGGCTGCTGCAAGAAGAAGACTCATTAGTATTGATTGATAACTACGCTGGTGTAGTGACAATGGGGCATCAAGTTTGTACAGGAAGCTATTGACGGCCCTCACACTCTCCGTTTCACATCTTATTGAATCGAAGAGGGCAATAAATCAGACTCGGTGATTCCTCGCCAAGACCATAATCTGCCCAAACCAAGCTAATGGTGTATTCTAAATCGCATATTGACAGTCCCGATCAAATGAATCATTCATCTACTATCCCCCTCCCCCAATCCGCATTTCCTTTTCACAGCGATTATTTACCATTCGCCTAGCACTTCTTTCCCTGCAATCCAACAAGCAGAGAATAATCCTAATTTCTGCAAATCTGGGCCATTTTTTCGACATTTTCTCTCTGTATGATCCACTAACCATTGGCCTTGGCCTCTTGCCTCTCTTGCCCGACAGATTTCCTAATCTCTCTAATATCCGCAAATCTCCCCGTTCAATGAAATTTAGGACCCTGGTGATTTGTGCTTCACCTATTCTTCCTATAATTTCTTAAATCGCTAGGGGCAGTAAATTAGCAGCTTTCTGGTTAACAAAAAAAATTTCAACAATACCAGATCTAATCTTATTTAATTCAACTTATAATTTAAATAAGTTCTAAATGATTCCACTCACCATTAGCCTTCTCCTTCTTCTTGCCTCCCTTGGCCGGCAGATTCTCTGCCACCTCCTTGCTCGCCTTGTCGCCGGCTGCAGCCGCTGTCTCCCTGCAACGTTGCAAAACGTTAGGTAACGCCAAGGGTTTCCCGATTTTTCATGGCATACGGCAGTCGGCCATCTTCATACACACTCCCAAAGGGTCAAGGGATGGTTTTCAGCAGTTATTGTGTTGAAGACCACAATAACTGCTGAAAAGTATTTCAAGGGCAAAACTAGGCAAAAAAACTACAACAAAAAAAACAAAAAAAAACAAAAAAACAAAAACTACCATCAAAACTATGACCATATCGTTGAACGAAACCTCAAAACCCCGAGTTTGCTGTATGTTAGGTAGTCTTCAACGTCAACTTTGAGCATCGGTTTTAGGATGAATACCTCTTGGCCTCTTTCTCCTTCTTCATCTCCGCAGCAGTGATGGATCCGCTGCCTACGCTACTGAACAGGAACTCAGATATCGCGCTGACAAAGATTTTAGGCGGACTACTTCCCAAGTACGAGACCGGTCCGGTGAACACAAAGTAGTATCGATTCTTGCTCTTATTCTCACCTCTTGGCCTCCTTCTCCCTCTTCATCTCCGCAGCAGTGATGGATCCGCTGCCTCCGACGGCCTTCTTCAGCTCGTTCACCAACGCCTCGTCCTCCGACTGCAATGGAAGTAGCTGAGGGGATGTATAGAACAGATGTAAAAGGTAATGCATTCCGGCTAATTTGATTGATGTAATGACAAATGTGACAAAACCCTCGTCCTCCGACTGCGATATGAAATGGTTAAAATTGGGCGGAGCTTCACATTTTCAAGCAATTGTAACAGATTTAGCATCTATAAGGTTAACGCGAAAGCATTTCCCCTAATATGATAAAAGTGATACAAAGGGATTGGACGAATATCGTTGTAATCGATTTAGCACCACCGTGCGATATGCAGAGTCAGGGGTTAAATAGTCAGGTTTTACTACTCAAAATGTGGCGTGGTTTTCCGAATCATTTTTTTTTGGGCGTGGCGAGGCTAGGTTTCGGGTAATCCACACTGATTTCGTGGAATGTTGACATGCATTTCTCTAATTTTTGTTCAAATTGGACTAAAGATGGGGCTTATCAGGTCATATCGAGAGCGGTATTTGATCTCTGTGCAGAGTGGTCCCGCACGGACGACTTTTCATGCGTCAGCCGGCCCCCTGGGTTCCGCCTTGAAACACTCAATACTCGATTTCGGTGATCTAAATTACGATTTTTATTGATTATATCGATTGTTAATTAGTACCTGTTCAACCGCTCACAACCCTAATATCGTTATCGTCCGTAATCTTTGATCGTCGAGCTCATTTTGACTTTGAATTTCATTATGTTTACCTTTTCCAGGGGATCAAACTAGGATGGCGTCGCGAACACAGATGGGCTAACGTACTATAGATGAACGGGAGCCCCGTAATTTTTCGAACAAAATCGTCTACGGGGCTCCGCGCAAAATTTCTCAGACTGCTAGTGGGTTCCTCAAATCTTTGAATCGCATCGCACCTGCCGTAGTCAGTAGGTTCATTGCTCGCTTGCCCGAAAGTCGGAACGCTTATCCCCGCTGGTTCGAAGCTCCAATCGTGATTGTATTACAACTGTTGGAGTCAAAACACAGCAGAAATAACTACGCACGTTAGCTATAACCTAATGATGTAAAGCAATCAAGGTAATCGGACCCATTTTGCATATTTTCAGAGAAACACCCCATCCTCCCCCAACTGTGAACACTGTGGTCCAAAGTGGGCGGAGTTAGCGGCCCCTAACGATGAATCAGCTACTTTCATGTCGCTGACTGCTTCCTTTATCCGAAAAACGGCTCTTCAACCGACTGCAATCGGCTCACTTACCACTTTTTGTCTCGTTTTCAAAATCATTTCATGAATCATGCGTTCGCATTTCATGAATCAATCCACATAAATGCCTTCGAATGCCAACCAGAGTTTATGACTATTTGCCCGTTCTTTCCCCTGTATTTCGATGACCCTACCCATCTCACCCCTTTCCCCGATATACCCACATCGCTGGACGACTCTCGGTCCTCGATCACGGCGGCAGCGAACACTGCCAGTGCAGCATCTCTCTCCTCCGACGTCTCCAGCTCGTTCAGAAGGAACCTCTGAACACACTCATTGTGCCCTATTATCCACCTAGTCTTCATTCACCTTGACCAGCACTCTCTCATCTCCAGTTAGGCAACACGGGATGAGTGCCTCGTAGTTGAAGCCAGCAGAGACCTTTCCCTTCTTGCTGCTATTCTTCTTCTTCGAAGGCATTCTCAAGAGGATCGAACTAACAACAACTGCCTCTGTCTCTTCGGTGTACACTAGAAATCAATGAGGGGCAAACAACCCTTATGCCCTGTTCTGTGTGTGTCAGTGCAGCTCTGATCGAAAAACTCCCTCTTTATAGCTCCGACTCAACGGATTACACGACTCGTTAAACAAACTTCATTAACTACGCTAAAAAGCTAATGAACAAATCATAATTTCGAGAAAATTCTAATTAAAATCCTTGAACAAATCAATCTAGCTAACAAGAGGGAGATGTGTGAGGTGTTCGTGCGAATGATAAATGTCTCAATCGCTATACATATCAATTTATCACTACACAATTTATCTCCAACAACAAATCTAATTTTGGAGCTTAGCAAGCTCCTCGGCCTTCTTGAAGACGTCATCAATACCTCCCTGCATGTAGAAGGCGACCTCCGGAAGGTGGTCGAGCTCTCCTGAAGTAGATAAGTAATTATTCAGTCAGTGACCGGGAATGTAATAAGTACTAGGGAGAAAAAGAAATAATTAGGACTTCGCCAATTACAATGCATAAAATATGTTCAAATTAACGTACCCTTAAGGATCATCTGGAATCCGCGGATGGTCTCATCCAGACTGACGAACTTTCCTTGGTGACCAGTGAAGACCTCAGCGACTTGGAAGGGCTGGGACAGGAACTTCTGGATCTTACGGGCGCGGGATACGGTCAACTTGTCGTCCTCAGATAACTCGTCCATTCCAAGAATGGCGATGATGTCCTGAAGCGACTTGTAGTCCTGGAGGATCTTCTGGACTCCACGAGCAATGTCGTAGTGGTGCTGTCCGACGATGTTGGGGTCCATGATACGAGAGGTAGAATCGAGAGGGTCCACAGCGGGGTAGATTCCCAGTTCGGCAATACCACGAGAAAGCACAGTGGTGGCGTCAAGATGGGCGAAGGTGGTGGCAGGGGCGGGATCAGTAAGATCGTCAGCAGGCACGTAGATAGCCTGGACGGAGGTGATGGATCCCTTCTTGGTGGTGGTAATACGCTCCTGCATGCCACCCATGTCAGTGGCGAGGGTAGGCTGGTATCCTACGGCCGAGGGGATACGACCGAGGAGAGCAGACACCTCAGAACCGGCCTGGGTGAAACGGAAGATGTTGTCGATGAAGAGAAGCACATCCTGACCCTCCTGGTCACGGAAGTACTCGGCGACGGTGAGACCGGTGAGGCACACACGGGCACGAGCTCCGGGAGGCTCGTTCATCTGTCCGTACACGAGGGACACCTTGGAGTTGTTGCCCTGCAAATGCAAAATATTACACAGTGATAACGAGAGAAAAATCAGGAAACCACACAAAAGAACAAATCAATATCTCACCTTGAGGTCGATGACACCTCCCTCAATCATCTCGTGGTAGAGATCGTTACCCTCACGGGTACGCTCACCGACTCCGGCGAAGACGGAGTAACCTCCGTGGGCCTTGGCGACGTTGTTAATCAGCTCCATGATAAGCACAGTCTTTCCGACTCCGGCACCACCGAAGAGACCGATCTTTCCTCCCTTGGCGTAGGGGGCGAGGAGATCGACGACCTAGAATTATTATTTATTCATATTGCATCGTTCTAAAATAACCAAATACTAATATTTTGTTAGGAATGTTTGTTAGGAACTTTCAAAAATTAGTAAACAATTAATTTTTAACCTTGATTCCGGTGGCGAGAATCTCCTGCTCGACGGACATCTCAACGAACTCGGGGGCTTCGGCGTGAATGGGGGCCTGGGCCTTGGAGTTGATGGGTCCTCTCTCGTCGATGGGCTCTCCAATGACGTTCATGATACGGCCGAGAGTCTCGGGTCCGACGGGGATCTTGATCGGATCTCCGGTGTCGATGACTTCGTTTCCACGGACAAGACCCTCGGTACCGTCCATAGCGATGGTACGGACGACATTGTCACCTGCAATGTAACATTGCGAAGTGTAAACATAGCCGAAAAATCGAAGAATATGACGAAAGAGATAAGTACTAACCGAGATGCTGGGAGACCTCAAGAATGAGACGAGGAGAGCGTCCAGTGACCTCAAGACCGTTGAGGATGGGCGGGAGGTTCTCGTCGAACTGAACGTCGACGACGGCACCGATAACGGCGACGATACGTCCCTTGGATCCTCCGATGGTCTTGGCAGCGGCCTAGAATTATCTATTAGTTTTAACATCCAAATTGAGAGTAAAACTAGTCAAGAATGTTTTAGAAACAATTAACTAACCTTCTTGGGGGCGGCGGCAGCCGACTGAACTGCGACGGAAGTGTGGACGCCCTTCTTCGAGTCGACGGAGGTGGAGCTGCAGCGAGCTGAAATGTACGAATTTCGCTATGAGAACAGCACAAGCTATACTAATCTCGATAAAGCTAATGTGCGTTGTTATTTATGCTGTGTTTTGACTCCAACAGTTGTAACACATTCACGATTGGAGCTTCGAACCAGCGAGCGTAAAGATTCCTACTTTGGGACAAGCAAACAAAGAACTCACTGGCTACGGCAGGCGCGATGCGCTGCACGTTCGAGTGGAGAAGCTTGGCGGTGGCCTGGCGACCAACCTTGGCCAAAGTTCGCGACGCCATCCTAGTTTGATCCCCTGGAAAAGGTAAACATAATGAAATTCAAAGTCAAAATGAGCTCGACGATCAAAGATTACGGACGATAACGATATTAGGGTTGTGAGCGGTTGAACAGGCGCTAATTATCAATCGATATAATCAATAAAATCCAAAATTTAGATCTTCGAAACAGAGTATTGGGTGTTTCAAGGCGGTACCCGGGCTGGCTGACGATTTCCACTTGGAAATACGTTGCGGGACCATTCGGCCTACTGCAAAATTACGGTAAATTTTTTTGAAATTGTACCACTGTTCTTTCACTTGACTAGTGTGATTTTTATCAAGAATTAATTTTATTTTCTATTATCGATTTTTGTTAGCGATTTATTGATTTTCTGTTTATCACTATGCGTGTTTTATGTTCTCTCTCGTAGCGTCCGTGTTATTGTCTCATAATTAACATGCTTTATTATTATTTGGTACCCGAGATTTAATGTTACAATCAATTTGCGTGAACATAGCGAATTTGCGGTCTAACTTCGTTTACATAAGGTAGCGGCGCCGGGTCGGGTGCCTTAAATACTTGGCTAGGCTTGGGAGAGGGGTGCCTAACCTTGTAGATATCATTCTTGTGGGCAATTTGTTGTGCCCCGACAGGGGACTGGGATTTTGCGCCGAAACTGTAGTCGCTGGCTGCTGGCTGGACAGGTCTTGCCGGTCCGTATCCAGCCGCTGCGTGAGGCGCAACAGGTCTGTGTTGCTGGTACGGCTGTCGGTTCATGTAGGGGCTGGGCTGATGCCGGATCGTGGGAATGACTCGAACTGGAGCAAGGGGCTGAGGAGGAGGGGCAGTGATGGCCTGTTCATAGCCGTTATTGGGCTGGACCGAGACGGATTTAGGCGGGGTCACTCCGGGCGGGTAGTTGTTGACTCGTGTTGTGGGAGATGGCGCCGTGACTGCGGCCGATTCGTGCCACGTGTTACCGTAGCTTCGCTGCAGACTGGGTTGTTCGTAGCCAGTCGTGGCCCTCTGATTGTCGCCGCCGTCGAGGACCTTGGAATGGGCGACCGGGGCAGGCTGGTCATATCCGGTCTGGGTAGCAGTAGGCTCATGGTGTCCCTTGGAATGGAAAGCGGGAGCTGGCTGGTCATAACCGTTCTGCTGAGGGGCAGCAGTGGGCTCGGGGTATCCAGTTGATGGGGCTAAGGTGGTTGGCTCGGGAGCGAGTTCTTTCACCGGCTGAGGCTCGTAGGAAGCAGGCGCTTCCCTGTCGGAGGTATGCTCTTGTCTCGATGGCGTGTCCTTCTCCTTCTCCTCGCTTGACGAAGATGAGGAGGATGAGGAGGAAGATTTGGCTCGGTGCTGAGGAGGATTATCGTATCCACCATGCGCCGGCTGTTCAGTGGGTTGCTCGTACCCAGTCGAGGCTGGGTGAGTGACCGGGTTCTCGTATCCCGTAGGCTGTTCGGTAGGCTTCTCAGTAGTTGTGGTAGGTGCATCAGTGGGTTGCTCGTAGCCTACTGTTGGTGGAGCAACCGTAACCTTCTCGGTAGTGGCGGGAGCCTCGTATTCTACAGTAGTAGGGACTTCCGTAGGCTGCTCGTATGCTTGAGTGGTAGGGGCCTCCGTAGAGGTAGGAGCCTCTGTGGGTTGTTCGTATGCAACTGTTGTGGGGGCCTCAGTAGTAGTAGGGGCATCGGTAGGTTGTTCGTATCCTACAGTAGTCGGTGCCTCAGTAGGGGCATCGTACGCAGCTGCCTGGGTAGTAGGGGTTGCAGTAGTGGTTGAAGCTGCAGTCGTTGGTGCCTCAGTAGAAGCTTGAGTCGAGGGAGCGTCATAGGCAACAGTGGTAGGCTGCTCTGTGGGTTGCTCGTAGGGAGCTGAAGTTGCCAGAGTAGGAGCAGCAGTCGACTCCGTCACAGGTGTATCGTACCCTCCAGATTGGTGCTCCTGAGGCGAAGTGGTGGTGGTTTCGCCTCCCTTCGTGATCTCCTCCCATTCCTGGGTCCTGGGCGGACACTTACAGTACTCCGCATCATCTCCCGGCGGTCCTCTCTCTCCCATCTCTCCGGGCTTGCCATGCTCTCCGTACTCGCCCCATCTGCCGGGTACTCCAGGAGCTCCGATGGCTCCTCGCTTGCCCTCCTCCCCAGGGATTCCTCGGCGACCAGCCTTGCCCTGCATGCCGCGAACTCCGATGCGACCAGGGCCTCCAGGCAGAGAGACGTAGCGGAATCCCTTGTGACCGGGCACTCCACGGGGTCCGGAGATGCCGTTCTGTCCTCGGCGACCTGATTCTCCTGTAGGTCCCTCAACTCCGGTGAGACCATCGCGACCAGGAAGCCCGGGGGATCCAGAGAGACCCTCGGGTCCGACCTCTCCCTCGGCTCCGGGCGGTCCTTGGGGACCAGGCTCGCCCGCGGGGCATTGCACACGTTTGCAGGGCTTCTCGTAGTAGAAGTCGAATGTACCCTGACCGCTGAAGGTCACGGCGGGGATGCCAGGGTAGCCGGGCTTTCCGGAGCGACCGGAATCTGAAATGAAATTGTTTTGGATTCACCCGTGAAGCGATATTGATTCACGGTGATCTAATTCAGTTATGAAAGGGCGAAAGCATGTTTCCTTACGTCCTCGGTATCCGGGCTTTCCTCGAGGACCGGGAGGTCCGCTGGGGCAGTTGTTGGGCCCTTGCGCGCAGTTGCACGCAGGCTTTCGTTGGTAGATGCTGCCCTCGTAATCGTAGGGAGTTCGCTTTGGCCTTGAATCAGAGGGATTTGAAGTATATTTCGTCCTTTTTTATCATGTTTTCATTACGATGATTAGAATAGCCATCGTTACCTCGAAGTGAGGGCAATGCTGTCGGCAATGTCCTTCCACACACCATTGGAGATCACCTGAGAAATGGATCTCTTCGTTATTTATTATCCCCGGATGTTCAGAGAGGTGATAGATTGTGAGATATGAGGAGAGTAGCGAGCTCTATTGTCTATCAATCACGTATCGCTTTCTTTATCCCATTATCGGCAGCAGACCTTGTGTCTTTGTTGCGATTGGAAGAGCAGATTGGGCACAGGATTGAGATAGTTTGCCCCGGAACTTTCCCTTTCGCGAATGGGTAAAAAAACAGTTTTTATATCTCGATCAATCATCGCAAATAATTGGGCAGTCAAATGGGCTGAGATCGCGATTGTGGATAACAGACAAAACGAGGATTTGGTAGGGAAGGTCATTGTGATCCACAATGAATGAAGGTGAAAGCAAAGAAGAGAAAATGAGAAAAAGACGAAGGAAAAGTGAATAAAATATTACCTCGTATTCTCGAGCCTCCTCATGGAATCGCTGCTTGAAATCGCCAACTCCAACGAAAAGTGAAGTAACGAAGATGAGGACGAAAAGGCAGACACTCCCGGTCAGCAGTAGCACTGCAGACAGTGCGGAAGTAGACGGAGCCATCACTCCGAACTACAGTATCCCGCTACAGTAATCGAGGAGAAGTACGGCGATCAACTGGCGTGACCTTACGGCAAAGGCTTTATAGGATGTGGATTGGCACGCCCCGCACGGGTAGTTTCCCCCTCCTTTTTGCGTGGATCTCTCCTATTACTTGATCCCCTTGATGAGAACTGCTCTCTCAATTGGCAGTGATCTCTCGCAGTCTTTGACTCCCTGTCCGGACTATTTCTTTGCTATTTTGCCGTGTTTTTATCTTGCTCCTATTCTGCAGGGACTGTGTGTCGGAGTACATACGATTATGCGTATTATGCGAACAAGAAAGAATGTATTCATGCGTGTGAAAAACAATATGCTACGACTCTTGAAGAGCATTTGACTAATTTTTCTTGGATTTCTTGGAGGGCTGAGCTCCTCCGAGCTTGGATTTGCGCTGTTTGAGCATGTGGGAGAGCAGGAATCGAGCGATGAATGGAAAGACGAGAACGAGGAAGCCTGAATTGGATCGGAGATCAAAGATCAGATGGGCAAGATCTTACCGCCCATGACAACGCCGGCGTTGATGGGAATTCCGAATAGTGTAGTTTGATACGTTCGGTAGTAGTATGGAATGGCGAGTGCCATGTTGATTGCTGGATTTATCAGATTTTTTTTTTGGAGGAGTTGTTTTGACCTACCCTCGAGTGAAAGTCCAGCTGGATAGAGCGGCAGGAATGCGGAGTATCTCAGCCACATGAGTGGATAGATTTCGAAGCCAAGAGCGTTGAAGCCGTAGTAGGGATACCTGATTTAATGCACTTGTTCGATATTTCGAGCAAGGTTTTCCTACCGACAAGGCTCAACCAGAGCATAAACAATAAGAATCAATGCTGCCGGAGTGGTGTCCCTAGTATCCGGGCAGTTGTGGATGATCCACAGCATAGTGAGACGTCCAAAGATCTGAGTGTGAGAATATCGTCTGGGACGGATTCATGATCATTTGAAACCTGAACGAAACTGGCTGGAATGTTTCCCTTGGTGAGGCCGATCAGACAGTGGACCACATCGTCAATTTGGAGTAGAGTTCCGAGAAAGGCGATGTTGGATACTGCCAGCCATTCGTATTCGCCTGCAATGATCTACCTGTTATCATGTTAGTGAGAAAGGTGTGAATCGATCACTGATCCCCTCTCTTTCTTTTTGCAATGTTTCCTACCGTGAGGAGTGAGTGTAATTTTAGCAGTGCTCTGTGTTGATGTGTTACTATCACCTTCTTTAGTCTTAGGATACACCTTAAGCCTAATGGTATCCTCAGATCCCTGGTTCGATTTCATGATCAAGTGACCCTCATTAAACCCTCTCGTCTGAGACAAAGAACGAGAGATGGGGTTTAAAGTGACAATAGTAGGGAAAGTGAGTGAAGAAAGAGACCTTGAGAGTGGTCAGTCAGCTGCTATTTAGCTGCTTCTCATTTCCAAGCAGCAGCAGCGCGATAAAAAGGACTCTTGATTTATAGCCGAAAAATTGATAGCTACTTATCCTTGATAATCCCTGTCAGCACGAAACCAGACTGGTTCTCACAGGGTTCTCAGACTTTTTACTCGCAGAAAGGAAATTGATAAGCTGACCCCGAATATGGAGGATATGCGCTAATTAGAGGGTAGTGGATTGAAATGGAGAAAGTGTTCTTGATATGGGGTATTTCGACAATTCGTACAAATGTGTGAATTGTGGAGAGATTTTTCATGAAATCCTGCATCCTGAAAGGGCAAGTGCAAAAGATTACTTATTGGGCAGTACTTTGAATTCGAAAGTACTTTTTCATGCAGAATCTCAATCGTAGGGCAAATTGGGAGGCATTGAATAACTTTGTTAGTTTCCTTTCTTATTTACGATGTCTCATGAGTCTCTTCACTTCCTACTCTTGAGATAGCCACTTATCACTAATTGGGACGTACCTGCGAGGAAGAGTTGGGTAGTACGGACTACTAACACGAGATGGATCAGTGTTTGCAGAGCACAATAAGTGAAGAGGTACACTCCCGAGAGCCGGGGCATATCCTGATAATCGTTGGAGAAAATACGAGGCAAAGATTTTGTGTAATCCCGGTCGATTTGAATCTGATCGTTTGGTGCGTTTGGTCTATTCAGAGCCACTCCAAACAGGATGATCCCTAGCTAATCGCTCGGACAATGGCTGTTTGGAGAAAACTAGGGTTGGCCATTCGGTGTTTGCAACGTCGCAATAGAGGCTCTTCCCTCGCTCTTGGATTGCAACGTTGCAATGGAGGGGAGGGAGGGATGCAACGTTGCAACGAGAGGGCGAGGGGAGGGGGAGGGTTGCGACGTCGCAATGGACGTTGCAACGTTGCATCCCTCCCCCTCCCCTCGCCCCTCGCTCGAGCCGCCTCTCCTCGCTGTTTCCAACCCGGCGCGACTAGAGCGCATGTGTTTCTCTTATGTAATCGTCACCAGGCAATCTGCGCGACCCGCCAAAGCTTTCGAAACTTCCTATAAATGAGATAAGAATAAGGTACAATGATAATTGGTCCAACTACACAATACTCAGTTAGTTTTACTGTGCTAATCGAAATAGATTTTAGCTGAGATATCATTGTTTTTAACGAAAAATTAAGAATCGCAAGGAATTTTCTTTGAAATATCCTCGTGCTAAAGAAATCGGTGTAATATCGAAATGAAAAGTGGATTGAATTATTGTTTTCATGTTAATTTCCGAGAAATTTGATGCGGGCATTGTTTTCCGAGCTCGGAAGGTACCGAATCGTTGCAACGTTGCAACGTCCATTGCGACGTCGCAACCCTCCCCCTCCCCTCGCCCTCTCGTTGCAACGTTGCATCCCTCCCTCCCCTCCATTGCAACGTTGCAATGTCGCAACCGTTTAGCCAACCCTAGAGAAAACGGTCCCCTAGAAGGGCGAAATACACCGATAATCGACGAGATCGAGATTAGATGGAAATGTGTAAGAGAATGGGATCTATGCAAGGGAGGAAAAGAGCAGTAGTGATGGCCTAAAGGGCTAGCGAAACGATAAATGGGTCAAGAACCCCTCTCCGTGCTACTCTGGTATCTATCGATATAACCCCATCCATTTCGTATGGTCTCTTCACGGTCAGACGAATCGAAATAACACGGGAAATGGAGAGAACTTTGCTCTATCTATCTCGCCCCCATCTGTTATTGCACAAAACCGCTCCGATATCGACCCTTTCCCCTTCTCTTTCGCCACTCATCAAGTGTATTCTGTAGTTTGCCTAGTGAGATAAGGTCACTGTGGGAGGAAGACCTTTCTGGAAGGTCAGGGGCAAGAGATGTTCGAAATTTTGTTAATTAGCAGATAGTGCATTCATGTTATAAGTCCTTTCTGGGCTAATTGGGATAGGTTGACAATAATCCGTATAATTGACATGGGGTAGATCAAAGATCCCCTCCTTCGTTAGCTAATACCATGTTTCTCCGCGTCCCTCTTTGGCTATAGTAGTCACTATGGCTACGATTGCGAAAAAGGAAAGGGAGAGTAGTGTTGGCAAAGACGCGGAGATTGTAATAGCCAGTGAGAGATGGATTTGAAATGGGACTGGTCACGGGGGAAAGAAATGTGATAAGCTGGGGACAAACTCTTCATTTCTCCCCCTTCTTTCCGTCTCTGATAAGATGCTTTCCCGTAAAGGATACTGCTAGCGTCATAATGACTATTCTCGTCTCGAGCTAGATACTCTAGTCAAGAGTATGAGAAATTTCTCATTCCGTCGAGAACTAGAAGAAGAAGAAGGCAGAAAGTACAGCCGGGGATTGATCGAGTTGGGAGAAAGATAAGGGCAACAAGAGTACAGTAGACTGGAAGGGAGCGTGCACTTTGGAGAGGAAGGGCGGCGTGCATTGCGAATGTGCTGTCCTTGCCTGCTGTCGGATGAGTTCGCCTATAAAAGTGGCCCTGGACCGAATGAGGCCTCCAGTTTGGCCCGGAAGTTTATGGGTTCTTGCAATGAGCTCGTTCGTTCTCTTCAAGAAATTGCTCCCCATGTTTCCCCATCGTTCTTTCCTTTCCTTGTCCCCTCGTCCCTCTCGCTCATACACTAGAAGAGGGAGACCATTGGGGAGCAGAATTGATTGCCATCCCCCTTCCCTTCTTCTCCCTCTCTTGCCAACACACAACTAAAGTGCCAGGGGCACAGCCCTCTGGCATGGTTTGTGGTCTTCTTTCCCTTCCCCTATCCCCCTGCTGTTTGCGTCGTTTTCCCCCATTGGAAAACAATGATGCAAGGGGAAGGCACGGGCTGACGCGCGCTCGCGACAGCCATCCATTAGGATTATAGCATCACAGATGAGGTAGTCGTTGAAGAGAAGGCTATAGTGGGAAATGGTACGTCACAGAAGTATACTGTAGCTTGGCTGAAGAGGAAATATGACAGGTGCTCGATATCGAGAAATGCCGACCTTTCATTTCACTCCTCTGACGAAACGCGGATTGTTATTGCGCAATGTTAGGCATTTGGGAAAAAAATGGGAGGATGAGAATTGGAGTAGATAGTGTATTGGAGTAGAGCAAAAGGAGTACTTTAGTTTTGGAGATGTGTAACGCGAAAAAAAACCAGGTGCTTCGGGATTGAGATGACCTTTGTTCCGCCTGACAAAAGGCTGCCGCGTGATTTCACAATGAGTGTGGTGGTTTGTTCACCCTGTGATCACTTCTCGCTCTAACGTCTCTCAACATTGCACAATCTCTGGGTGATTCTATCGCTGACTCACGTCGGGGGTATAAAGGGGCTCCCAGCGGGCCATTCCAAATCAGATTGCCACGTCTCTTCCCTCCTCTCCCCGTTCTGGTATCGATTCCCTACTATTGATTGCCCCACAGTGCCCCGTTCTTTGCTCACTTACTCCCTTACTTTCCTCTAACTAACTACTCGTTCCTCTACTTCCTTCTTCCTTTCCTACATCTAGATAATGTTCCTCATTACTACGTGTAACTAGAAGAAGGTCCAATCGATAGTCGGCCCCGGTCAGGTGGTAAGGGGAAGGGGCCAAAGGGGCGCCAGAGGGGACGGTGTCCTCAAGATGACCCAGAGGGCAGGCCCGAGATCGGACTCGACGGTCAGAGAAATCCCCGCTCTCCGCCTCCCGCGTGATCTCTCACCCGCTCGCGCCCTCTGCCCTCTCTCACGCTTGCACGCTCTCTCGCGCGCGTTGCGGTCACGCGACGCGTCGCCTCGCCCCGCCCATCCCGCGCTTCCCTCCTTCATTCTGTCTCGGTTTCGGTGCCATCGCCGGTTCGGTCTTGTTTTTCTCTTGATTTTCTCCCTTCCCCAACCCTTCTAGAATAGTTTGGCAATATTTATGTTAACTTTACTCCTGTTTTTGTCCACTTCAACGCGAATTATCTCTTTGTATAGCCGCGTTTCGTCATCTATAGAAATTCTCATTGCAGCATCCATGCAAATCTTCGTCAAGACCCTCACTGGCAAGACCATCACCCTTGAGGTCGAGGCCTCTGACACCATCGAAAACGTCAAGGCCAAGATCCAAGACAAGGAAGGAATCCCTCCCGACCAGCAGAGACTCATCTTCGCCGGTTAGTAATTGATTTATTTGTTTTCGACTTTCGAAATTCGTCCTTATCGATTTTCGAAATTCATCTTCCTTAGTGACTACTACTTATTGATTGATTGCTAATCGTTTCTCTTACAGGAAAGCAGCTTGAGGACGGTCGCACTCTCTCGGATTACAACATCCAGAAGGAGTCTACCCTCCACTTGGTGCTCCGTCTCAGAGGAGGCATGCAGATCTTCGTCAAGACCCTCACTGGCAAGACCATCACCCTTGAGGTCGAGGCCTCTGACACCATCGAAAACGTCAAGGCCAAGATCCAAGACAAGGAAGGCATCCCTCCCGACCAGCAGAGACTCATCTTCGCCGGTTAGTAATT
>LS484763.1:413838-452995 GCA_900490705.1 Pristionchus arcanus | reverse complement strand
AAATATTTATTTCTGATAAAAAAACGATAATTGATTATTTTCTTTGCAGGAAAGCAGCTTGAGGACGGCCGTACCCTCTCGGACTACAACATCCAGAAGGAGTCTACCCTCCACTTGGTGCTCCGTCTCAGAGGAGGAATGCAGATCTTCGTCAAGACCCTCACTGGCAAGACCATCACCCTTGAGGTCGAGGCCTCTGACACCATCGAAAACGTCAAGGCCAAGATCCAAGACAAGGAAGGAATCCCTCCCGACCAGCAGAGACTCATCTTCGCCGGTTAGTAATTCATTACTTATTTCCGAAAATATTTATTTCTGATAATCGATCGATAATTGATTATTTTCTTTGCAGGAAAGCAGCTTGAGGATGGCCGTACCCTCTCGGACTACAACATCCAGAAGGAGTCTACCCTCCACTTGGTGCTCCGTCTCAGAGGAGGAATGCAGATCTTCGTCAAGACCCTCACTGGCAAGACCATCACCCTTGAGGTCGAAGCCTCCGACACCATCGAGAACGTCAAGGCCAAGATCCAAGACAAGGAGGGAATCCCTCCCGACCAGCAGAGACTCATCTTCGCCGGTTAGTAATTCATTACTTATTTCCGAAAATATTTATTTCTGATAATCGATCGATAATTGATTATTTTCTTTGCAGGAAAGCAGCTTGAGGATGGCCGCACTCTCTCGGACTACAACATCCAGAAGGAGTCTACCCTTCACTTGGTGCTCCGTCTTAGAGGAGGCAACTAAATCCCTCCCCCATTCACCCCCACTAATTCCCCTCTATTGCTAACTAGATCTCATCTGGTGATGAGTACTCATCCATGTCTGTAAATTCACCCATTCAACATTCCCCGAATGTTTCACCTGTATTGTATTTATGGAATATTTGATGTTCTGTTGACTGACACCGAGAACTGGAATAAAGACAATCCTTGTAAATGTACTTTGGTTGGGCACATTGAAGGGTGCGGCACTATTGATTGATTAGCTGAGTCTCTGAAGTGATAAGATAACAAGGACGTGATGACAGTGTCGATGGGGAGGAGTATCATTACTGTTCGGTTGTACCCTGCGGCACAGCTAGCTTGATATTGATACGTGTCATTGTTCACTCGGGAATTTTACCTTGATAGCACTTATTTGATAGGATGGTGCGGTCTGTTTTTGCATTTCAATCGATTGGCTAGCATCTAATTTAAGAGTCCATTACAAATCCGCTCATTTACCTAATTACGAAATCATTTCGCGTTTGAATGTCTAGTGTTGTGCGTTTCTTTTTCTCTCTTCTCTATTCGAATTTGTCACTAAATTTAGCGCTAATTGCAGAGTAGCCGATGCTGGTGAGGTACAACGATCCGTCGCTGCGTGCCATAGTCGCCGGTCGTCTGGTGCAGTTGATCAATTGCCGCGTGATCGAGGGCGGTGCCGTGGTGGACAAGCACATTTGGGTCAGTCTTATTGATTTTTCAGCCCTGGAAAAAAATCGATAATGGACGAATGCGATAAAAAGTCACAGTAGGAGGAAATTTTGTGGTGGTACCGTAATTTGCGTGCATGCGGGGAAACTGCGCTCGTCGATCGATACCATCGCATTACAGTTCCGCGACGGCGTTCTGCTCGATTCGGCTCGCGTTTTCTGGGAGGAACAGCGAGCGGCGGATGTGCAGGTAATCGATAATTGATGGGCTACGGTAACGGCTGTTTGCTGTAGGTGGACTGCTGCGGACTGATCCTCTCGCCCGGCTTCATCGACATCCAGATCAACGGTACAGTCTTTATCGATTGATTTTGATCACTAACTGTCTCTCAGGCGGCTTCGGCTTCGACTTCTCCACGTGGACGGACGATGTGGCGGCGTACGAGAAGGTTGGGAAAGCTTCGGAAAATCGATAATCGCCCCCTGATTCAGGGAGTTTCGATGGTCTCGCAGCGGCTGCTCGAGCACGGCGTGACGAGCTACGCACCCACCGTGATCACGTCGTCCCCGGAGACGTACAAGCAGGCGAGTTAATTATCGATTTTCAAATTTCGAAAATGGATTAGAACTTGACGACATACCATAGATGGAAGTCCCTTGATTCTCTCTTGTATAATTCGCGTTTGTGCTCGCTGCGATTGCAACTTCTTATCATTAGTCTCCTCTCCGATGGCACTGGGCCAGTCGTAAAGCGCGTTTCTAGTCGATGATAAGACTGATAAGCGCGGCTAATCCACCAGAATTGCTCGACCTTTTTATGCTAGATCAGCGATTTTGTCTTTCTTTGTCATCTGATAGCAAGCAATGCTTGATTTTCACATTCTTTCTTAATATTAACAGCGGTCTGCAAGTGAAACTTAGAAATCTGGACTGCTGTTACTTATGTATTCCTTTTGCAGGTGCTGCCCCATCTCGGACGACGCAACGGCGATGCAAACGGAGCCGGAATACTCGGTAAGACATTCCTTGTTTTCTACTCTTTGAAATTATATCAATCATCCAGCGCGTTTCATGAGTCATATCCGAGCCCGCGCTCTAGTGTTGCAAGTTTGATATAGGTTCAGTACCAAACTTTTCTTTTGATGCAAACGAGGGATGTATGGTATCGAACAGCTAATGGTTAACCTACCAGGCTCATCACTGATAAAATCGCTGGGCAGTACACTATTGTGTGACTAAATTCTGGCAATTCACTTGCTCACCTCTTCTGAGTGACCTGCAGTATTGCCAAATTCCGATCAGCGAATCGTTTTTTTTTCATGCTCATCGCCTTATCCTTTCAGGAGCTCACGTCGAGGGTCCGTTCATCTCCGTTGCGAAGAAGGGCGCGCATCCGGAGCGATTCGTGAGAGGAACGATGGAGCCATCGGCCGAGGATGAGATCGATTATGTGAGACCTTTCTCATATATCTTTAGATTTAGAAATTGAACGACTACCTCTATGGAATCCATGCGTGCATAGACTATCTCTTACATTGAATTAGTGTAGCCGTGATTCACCTGCCTGCTCTCGATGATAAATGCATAATGGCGTCTTTTGCAGGTGTACGGCGACACGACGAACATCTCGCTGGTGACGATCGCACCTGAGCTGCCCGGAGCACTGCAGGTGATCTTTGATCTTTGGATGATCTTTGATCTTTGGGATAAGCTTCGCTCCCTTTGGGTTACCATAAGGATGCCTAGAACCTTGGCTGAAATAGGGTCATGGTAATGCCCGAGTTGCCCGGAGCACTGCAGGTGATAATTTGATATAGCTGATGCGCTCTGCCCCGTTTGTTTCGAGAATATCGGCCTGCTGTGAGCTCAGGGGTCAAATACACAGGTCATGAAACCCAAAATGTGGTGTGCTTTTCCGAAGTTTTCATTTATTGGGCATGAGGAGGGTATGTTTATGATAATCTACCAGGATTTCGTGTAATGGTCGCATGCATTTTTTCTAATTTTGTTCAAATTGGCCTAAAAATGTGGCATGCATAGGTCCTTTCGGGAGGACTATTTGACCTATGTGTGAGCTTGAGATTTTGTAAGAGTGCCCCTTTTGTCATCTACAGAGCTCGGTTCACCTAGACATAAAGTAGAATTGATTCGGTGATATCGTAGAACTGGCTGGATTCCTACAGGTAAATAATATAGTTTTTTTTTCGGCTATAAGCGCTGAAATCATTGATTGACAATTCTCGTAGACTCTACTTCAGTGTTCGAAAAGTATGTCAAAACTGACATGAGGTGCCCGACGAGGTCGGGAAAATCTTAGGTGAGGTGCCCGAAATAGTACCCGAAAATTTGAATTTCAAGTGCTCTAACGACTCTCCGTTGCGCTCTGTTGCTAAAACTATCGTAATCAAATCCTTTTAATTTTTCGTTGGCGCTAAAATTGCACATGTCAGGTGAGTCGAGGTGCCTTTCTCAGCCATTTCTTGACTATATGGTTAATTTGTTTTTCAAAAAAAAGTAGAGACTGCCAGACGTTCGATTCAATCTGCCGCATGTTATAAAATTCAAAAATAAATTAATTACGTACATTCAAAGTTTAACAAAAATTGGTCATGTCAGATCACATGTCGAAATCAATACAAGTCAATATAATGAATGTGGCAGCATATTTTATGATCCGATAGGTTTTAGATAAACGTATTTCATTATTACACAATGCTAATAAAGGCGGCCAAAATTATTTTCAATTTTTAAGGGTCGAGGTGCCCGAAAAAACAGGTCGAGGTGCCCGAAAAAAAAGGTCGAGGTGCCCGACGGTGACATGACTTTTCGAACACTGCTCTACTTCATAGGTTTGTGCTGCACAAATCCGCATGGTGGAACACGAAACACTATTCAGCTTGGGATCTAATACAGCACAGATCTAATACAATCTGTGCTTGCTGGCGAATAAAGGGTTCTCTGATCATAGTGAGCACAGTCAAGTATTCAACCTCAGGCGATCTCGACGCTGGCGGCGCGCGGCATCATCGTCTCGCTGGGCCACTCGTCGGCTGGACTGGAAGCGGGTGAGTATGTCATCAGGCAGATTTTGTGGGACACTACATTTAGGACTGACAAGACTTACATTTACAATGAAGGTAAGCTCCGCGCATTAAGGAACTTTCGCTATGTACCGTGTGTTGGCCATTACTATCTGACTGGGACATTCATGGACAGGGCCTGAAGCGAGTAGTTACCGTGAAACACGAATGCTGTCGGAAGCCCAAAATCAACTGAGAAGCTGAAGTAGATTCATAGAAAGTGGCTTGGAACATGATGGTTGGGATTGCTCCAAATGCTAATGAGAATGAGCAGTAGTTCCAGCAGACATGTCAATAGTTTATGTTGTGCATTCTGATTTCAATGAACTCTTCGTGTACAGGCCAAATTGTAATCATACTTGTTTATTCAATTTGGCGCCCTCACATGAGGTAGGAACTCATACTCGGGTCGTAGTTGAGCTCCGTAATTCTCCCCGACGCAAAGTTGAGTCGATAGATTCCGGGATTCGAAATCCAATTGTTAGGGTCCTGTTCGGTCGTAGGACTATTGAAGACTTTTCTGCCGCCTGAAAATGCATCTTTCAGCACAATGATGCCGTCCCCGCATGTTAGCGAGTATCATATATTAGTGATTTTAATTAAGTTATCATCTAAAAATAGTAATAAATTACCTTCTGGGCCTTCATAAACGAAACAGATCGGGAATGCGGAATTAGTGTTGATTTTTTCATCCGGTATTTTAGTGCTGCCGTCCTTCAGTTGCAGATACTTTGTATTGTATTTGTATGTGAGCGGCTCGTAGCTATCGGCGAAATCCGAGCCCATGTATAGAATCATGTCGGTTAATTTTGCGGCTTTCTTTTTCGATTCCTCCAGCCCAACTGGGAATCTCAGTGCAATTGAATATCCACGGATATTCTTCGAATTTACGCGGGCGCGATACCTAAAAATGGATAAGTTCGTCGGAGTGAGTTACATAGGCGTCATCGAGAGAAGGAGCCAGAGCCCTTTCCCTGACCCCCACCACATCTTCAATCTGTGCGGATAAATGTGTTATTATGGTTATGAAATTACATAGGTTGAGATTATCATATCACGAGATAGCCATATGGACATAATTGTTGGACCCAATCCCGTCATGCTAATTTTCAAGCGTTGCAAGTTTGCACATACCATACTGAGGTGTAGTTGTTGATGTATGATTCCAAAATCCGCCCCGTATCGTCTACAGTATGCATAGCAGCTGCTGTTAGAAGAAGGCGGGTATCGACCGGACGGATCAATGTTCCGGATGGGTTGTCGCTGCTTTTCACATTATTGTTATCTGAAAAAAATTTGTATGTTGTTGTTTTTAATATTTTTTTTTGTTGTTGTAACAACCGAAAATATTCGCTTCTCAATGTAATTAAATTAATCTAGAGTATCCGTGATACGTACACGTTGAGAACAGTACGTTAGGCCCCCGGCCACCTTTTAACGAGGTCGAGTTAGGAGACGAAGTATTTCGTACCTAAGTGCCGGGAGCGTATGCTGCTTGCAGGGGCTTAGCCTTCCGTAGCTCCCAAGTACACGTTGGCAGCAAGTCACAGTCAAACGTGGTTTGCGAAAAGCAGCTCACCTCCGCAGTGGATGTAGGTGAAGCAGTGCAGGGTGCACTTTCCTTCCTTGCAGTCAGATTCCTCAGGGGATGGACAGCCGCCCTCGTTGAATTCTGGAATTTTTTCGCAATTGCAATAATCGGTTTCATGCGGAGCATGTGAGAGCATGTGAGCATGTGTCTCTCTTTTTGCCTCGGCCACCCGAGGCGGGGGTGTAGCCGCAAAACGCACTTTTCATCTTATCGTCCACCGACTCGCTGCGGACTGCGTGCGGAAGAAGGAGAAGAAGAAGGGAGAGAACCGCCCAGTAGGGAGACATGGGGAAGGAGTGAGGGGAGAGGGAGGGGGGAGGGGCAAGGGAAAAACGATGCGGGTACGAAGAGTAACTTGGAAAAGAAAACTATAGTTTTGTAATATTTGTCTTAAAACTTTCGTGATGAAACAAACGTTGCAAAACCTATCTATTGAAACTTCTCTCTTCAAAACTCATTTTTGGGAACCCCATTTTGGATCTATGGTAATGTAATTATTCATCGGGGAATCTGATCTTTGAAACTCTCAAGATGGAACAAAGGTATGGTAATCCACGAAATGGAACATGAGTCTGAGAACCAATTACCATAGAACGTGCGAATCAGAACGAACGTTTGGGAACCAAGGGATGGGAACCGCGGTTTTGTAACCGTTTTTCAGCCACTGCTTTGGAACAAAGATTTCCTCCCGAAATCACATTGAAGGATGTCTGATAGGATATCTGATAAACCTTCATTCACAATCCGGAACCATACTCCAAAGAAATTGTCGTGGAAATCTGTCTATTATTCGATTCCCTGATTAGGAAAATGTTGATCGTTTCATAAAGATGTCCCCCCCCCCCTTTTGAGCACATGCTCGTTGATTGGTTATTGGTTCCGTTATTGGTTATTGGTATCATTGGTTCCGAAATCTTGGTTCCGAAAGATCAGTTACAAACCCGCGGTTCCCATCCCTTGGTTCCCAAACGTTCGTTCTGATTCGCACGTTCTATGGTAATTGGTTCTCAGACTCATGTTCCATTTCGTGGATTACCATACCTTTGTTCCATCTTGAGAGTTTCAAAGATCAGGTTCCCCGATGAATAATTACATTACCATAGATCCAAAATGGGGTTCCCAAAAATGAGTTTTCAACGGAGAAGATATATTTCCCAATTTACAATTCGTACCAGCATCGGGAAAAACATGTTGATAGAAGTTGGAAGTGTGAACGGGGGAAGGGTGAATCAAAAATATTTGATACAGTTACATAACTAAAATGGTAACTAAGATACAGTATCTAATACCGTACCCTGAGGCATGGGAGGAGGTCTCATGAAAGGAAAATGGATCGATAATAGCTACCGTACTCGTTGCAGGCGAGGCGGGCATCGCGGCGGGAGCCAGCTGCCTCACGCACCTCTTCAACGCGATGAATGCGGTGAGTTGGGGGTTACGGTAGTGGATTTGAAACTGGCTAATTTTTTAGGAAGTATAGTACGGTAGCATTCTGGGTATGGCGCAGGTTGAGACTAATCAGTGAGTGCACTGAAGTGATAGATCGCATCGGAGTACGACCCAATCGACAAATATCCGACAGCTTTCTGGGAGAGTGGTAGATGTTTGACTCGATCAAAGACATATTGTGTGGGCTGCGTACCTGATTTGATAGCTAGCGTGTGCTACAAAGACTCACCTGGTGCGAGGAGCAGTTTGCGCTGTGCAATTTGTTGTTTTTTTGACAGTGAGGGACGAGAAATAATGAAACTGTCATGCGCCCGATGCCTATGAACATGATGCGATGCAGAAAATCACAAGGCTTGAAAGTGTAAAAATATAAATCTCTTATTTTCGTAGCAACTGTCGGTTGAAAATATTCATCACTGTAGACCTTTGAGCTTTTTTTGTTGTATGTGATGTACAGACCATATTGAATCTCTCTTGTATGTAATAAATTAACCTTACAGTGAGACAGAAGATTACCGGGCGAGAGATTATCCGAAATTTGGATAACTTGCCTTCAAAATGCAATATCACCACAGCCGGTGTAACCTTAACAGTGATGAGCACGAGGTCGGATATCGGACCGTACCCCCGATTTTGACCTCTTGTTTTACGCCTGTAACCCCCGATTTCGGAAGCACAACCCGCGATTTTCAACAGCTTTCGTGTCGAACCCCCGATTTTGTACGATTGTCCGAGGATGGTGCTCATCACTGAACCTTAATTTGTTGTGAAAATAAAACGGAACAAAATTGAACATCCCTTAGTGTCACATAGTGTCATAGTCACATAGTTAGAACATAGTGTCTTGTACTGGTCGTGATACAACGATTCACAGGGCTTGCATTTCATAACTTCCAATCTCACAATTCCAGTATCACCACCGCGATCCGGGCCTCATCGGGCTGCTGACGAGCAAGTATCTGCCCAAGGTGAGGTTGAAGTTGAATTATTAATATTATTTAATAATTGGCGTCAGGGGGGAGCGAAGCGACCCCCTGACGCTATTTAGGTTTCGAATTGGCCTTTTTGTGGGGAGTTTATCTTTAATTCGTGGATTATTAAAACCTGACAGAATTTTTCGATGGGAAATATTTTGTTAAAATTTAACCAGTAGCATTTACGCTATGCTCCTGCCATATTATATTTATCTTTGCTGATCTAGTGATTGGATTGTGACATCTGCCGAATAATCAAACCTCATCCGAACGCTACCGCCTGGCATAACAAATGTTTCAATGATCAATGCTATTGACTGACCTCGATTGATCGCAGGATCGCCAGACGTACTACGGTATCATCTCGGACGGCATCCACACGCACGACTCGGCGATACGAGTGGCGCACAGGTGAGAGTGATGATCTTTGATCTTTGATCTCGGTTTTTTTACGTTTCATAGGTAGGCGATGTATGATTCATATAATCAACCTAGCACGATATTTCGTTAGATGTGTACAGCGTGAAACCTCCGATAGGCGGCTGATATTGTCTTTGAATAGTGGGCAAATTGTGACATGTGAATTTTGAGGTCTAAAAGGAATACAGACTGTGTGTTGGTTTCGGTCGCGGAGCGTCATTGAGCTTATCTTCGTTATTGAAAGGAAGAGAGCGCAGTGAAACCGCTGATCAGCAGCCAATTTTCCCTTTTGTTTTTTTTTAGTTGTCTAGCCTTTATTTTCAGTATTCTCTGTAGGTTCAAGGTTGATTTGTTGGGATGACGTCGTGTACAGGCGGGGTAGCAAATTATAATCTTTAATCGGCTAAACTCTGATCTTTAATCTTTAATCTTTGATCTCTCTCGCTTCCAGAACTGCGCCCGACGGCCTCATCCTCGTGACGGACGCGATAGCCGCACTCGGCATGGGCGAGGGTATGGTATTCTAGGGGTTACGGTAGCAATATTATTGATTAACGATCTGGGAAAGGTAGATGCATTGAATAAGCGAGCCAAGTAGATATGAGCTATGGTACGGTATTTTAACAAAGAATACTGTAGTTATACATTCATGTTTGATTTTGTTGCACGCGATGTTCTTATTTTTTGTAGTTTTTTCTTTATTGAACCTGTTCTCGAGATTCCATTGCACTGGCTGTGCAGTCGGTCTATTACGGATGGTCCGAGGCGGAAATTCAACGGGTCATGTAGGATTCGTTTGTGAGAAGAGAGTACATCACGATGTGCATCGATCTTTGCGAGCTCATGATGATGCAGCGAGGGTTAATAAAGGTAAAAAAAGGTAAAGGTGTTAGGCATTTTCCTCGCTAGGGCGGGCTCTGCCACCCCAAGCCAATTCAGCGTTCAGTCTGTCCCTTTCGGCGACCTATGCGTGAGGCTATACCGCCCGTATTGTGTGCACGTGGTAGGGAATTTCTTTGCTGTGGTTTTCACCACTTCCAACATTTCTTAACCCCCTTGGTGTGGGTGGATCTGACGGCGGGCGGGGTCGAACTCGTGACTCTCGAATCGCATTCCTGGCACACAACCACTGCGCCACCTCGCCGCCACGCCGCCGCAATGAATTCGATCTTTGCTTCAGACAGTCTTGAGCTACGGTAGATCATGACGGTAGAGGGAAATTTAATTAAAAATCGATAATTCAACAAATCAATCATTAACTGCAGGCAGCCATGTGCTGGGCGTGCAGCGGGTGCGCGTCGCCGGCATCCGGGCGGTGATCGAGGGAACGGAGACGACCGCGGGCAGGTGAGCACGGTATTTACATGAGATACGGTAACACGAGTACGGCTGAAAAATAGTTGAACAGAGGAAGGCGAACACGGGAAGGTGAGTACGGTACAGTTTATGAGGAGAAGAGCGGAACTGGGAAGTGGGTGGTGTTTAGAAGTGGTATCTGCTGAATTGCATTGTCGATTGATCGAATAATGGCAGGCGGATTCCGGATATTATAGGACTGTAAATGTAACGAGAGACGTGCATTCATATTAAGAGTACCGTTCAATAGAAAAAATAATAATATAATTTGAATGTAGGATGTGCTTTTGAAGTGTTGTGTAAATTGTGTAGAAAATCGCCGAATTTGACAAGATGCATTTCGGTGATGCAAGGCTGTTTGGCGCTGCTGTGGGATAACAAAAGGCATAGCAGGTGCTGACTAGGATTGGTCTCGTTTTCTCAGCAGCAACAATTATTGTGTAGATTTTTTTTTTAAATCTTAGGAGGGGGTTCGTTCTCATGTTAGAAGGTTGCTTTGAATATGAGAGAATAGAGTTGTCACCAAATTTATCTCCTTGAACGTATGTCGCTTTCGCTCATTAAAAATGACAACTGCGTATATAATTACAATAGAGCAATCAATGTGGGCAGGCAGTTTTAGGCTTTCCCAGGAGTACTATAAACGAAGGGAATTGTTGCTCGGAATATTAGAGTAGAAAGGTGCACCAAAGATAAGAAAGCTCTGGTGCGCGCGCCCAAGTTGGAATCAAGTAGCTCCCAAGTAGCGTACAAGCTTGGGGGCAACTTGGAAATCGCTTTGGTCTCTCCATTTTCCATGCTATCTCGCTTTCTCTTTTTTCTCTCACTCTCTCGCCCGGGCGCCCAAGTTGGAATCAAGCAGGATCAAAGTACTGTAGGCGAGAGAGCGAGAGAAAGAGACAGAGCTAGAGAGTATGGGAAATGGAGAGAGCGATTTTCCAAGTTGCCCCCAAGCTTGTACGCTACTTGGAAACGCCCCATCCTACTTGATTCCAACTTGGGCGCGCGCACCAGAGAGATTAGATGTGCGAGGACAAGGCGAATTGTGATTGCACAAGGAAGATAAATGAGGCACTTGGTGGGTAATGACAATGGTAGTGGCTTGCATTTACAATAAATCTATTTTTTCCTTCTAATTCTTGTTTACAACGGTGGCTCTCGAATTTCACGAGATTATTCCTGAATCCATACAATGAATTGATTGCAGCGTTGCCTCGATGCCGCTCTGCATTCGGCACCTCATCAAGGCGGCCAGGTGCACGCTCGAGCAGGCCCTGTGTGCGGCGACCAAGAAGCCAGGTACTTGAAATTAGGATGAAACGAGAAGATTCGGGGGGAGGGGGAGGGGAGTGATGAGGGTAGTTGAAGTAAGGTGAGCAGGCACTGTGCGCTGCGACGAAGAAGCCAGGTGGAGCCGAAGAAGCCATTACTTGATTGGTCGATGAAACATAAACCGTACGAGGGGACGTTAGGGGATAGGAGTAAAGAGGATGTTGAGTGCGCTGTGCGGCCACGAGGAATCAGAGTATGGTTGAAGTAGATGTTCGAGGAATCGGTAGGGACAATCACAACCAGAGATATGGTTGGAGTGAAACGATAAATAGGGTGCACAAATATTCGGGAGTAACAACGGTTGGAGCATCCATAGTATTAGGCGACCTGGAAGCCAGGCAATTCCTTATGTAATTTATTGTATTTGGATGAGGTAACAAGGAATCGAAGTGGTTGAGCAAAAGCTATGTATATGAGATGGATGAAACGGGAAAATTCGGAGTGAGGTGGGACAGACTTTTGTCATTCGAGAAAGGGTATGAGTACTGTGCGCCGCGTCCAAGAAGATGAGTGATTGTTGGTTTTTCCTACGAGACAGAATCATAGTGGGTGTGCAGAAGCTGGGTATATGAGATGAATGGGTGAAACACGAAGGTTCGGGGTGAGATGAGAATTGAGAGGCGAGGATGGATTTGTGGGATTACGAAGAAGGCAAGTGATTTGTTAATAAGGTGCTTTTTTTATTAGTTTGTGGTACGAGCTGAGGCCTACATAGAATCAATGATCTAGGTTGCAGCAATGTACACGGTGAGTTGGTTTTTCTTTAACGGGAACAACAACCAAAGAATTAAACCGAATGTGCAGAAGCTGGGTACATAGATGGGATGGAGCGGGAAGATCCGGGGTGAGATATCATTGAGAAGAAGCGAGGATGGGTTGTGGGATTACGAAGAAGACCTCTTTGCTGATAAGATGTTGGTTGCTAAGTGTTTTTGGGTGTGGACCGGCGCTAATCATGTGATCCGTGAGTAGTGTATCATACAAGGGTGAAGATCGAGTGAAACGGAAACACACGGAGCGCCATGATATGAGCTTTAGGAGAGGGTTGTTTGAATGTGGTGCTATGGGGCTCAACTTACAGTGCTATGAAGACGTCATATTAACTGAAAATATAATTCTGAAGGTGATCTCGGTGAATTACGGCGAACGATGCCGAAGTTGTCGAATTGATTGCGTGAAGCGCTGATCCTCCGGGAGGGAGTGAAACAGTGAAATGAGAGAGGCATGATATCGGCTGAAAATTTAATGTGTGCTGAAACGAAGCACCTAGATGTGCTAGTAATTATTTATTTATTCGATTGCTCACACGAATTGAACTATTCCATATCCATCTAGAAATAAGGATAGATTGAATCGGGAAATGGGCGGGTTGGTGAGAGGAATGTGGATGCTTGATTATGCTATGTATTGATGAGTTGCAAGACGACGAACGAATTAGAGCGAATTAATAATACATGAATAACGTCGTTCTTAGTATAGGCAGACTTCCAGGTAGAAATTAGAGGGAACATGAGCAGGAGAGGGATAATGATAGAGTGAAACGGGGACCTCCGGGGTGTGATACGGAGAACTTCTTGGGAAGGAAATGCACATTTTGATGCAATCATTGGATATATTTGTCCTTATTGAGTCGAAAGCCGAGAAGAAATCAGTGCTGTGATCTGCAAACTGGAAATATGGATTGGTTGAAACATGAGGCGAGGGGGGGGGAGACCATGGTTAATGGGAATGAGTTGGACAAGTAAACGATGGGCGAAGAAGTCAGGCGATTATAAATTATTTACCCAGCGAAATCCAATCGCAATCGTTGCGATCGATAGGTACAGAGAAATGTGGATATCATGAAACGCGAAGCGTCAGGTGTGACAGGGTCAGAATTGAAGGAAAAATGAGCTGGTTGATATGTGTTGTAGTGGGTAATTCATATAGGTTATTACTGTTCCAATCGATTCCTGGAAAAGATCAATGCGAGGTCAATCGAGCTAGTGATATGGATATAGTGAAACAGGAACCCCGGAGGAACCGCGTCGCACTAGATCTAGATCTAGTAGATATTATATTTTCTTTCGTCCTGAACAGTTACAGTGCAATGGCAAAGTGGTGCTATTGTATGTGCTCGCTAATCCATTATCCGTTATCTATGAATGGTTAGACGAAGCGAGATAGCACGTAAATTGAAGAGAGCCAGGCAATTTCATCTGTGATGTGATAGTGTTTGATCAGAGCATCAAATTGCATCTAGCATTAAGCGAGAAAAGGAAGAGAGAAAGAGGAAAAACAGCCAAATGGCGATGTGGAATCAAACCATCCGATGTGGAAGGAGAGCCGGTGGTTTTGCGGTGCGGTGGGAGTACATGGGCCAGCGGGATGTTGGTTTTTCGATTCTGATGCGTTGCTTCCTCCTTAAAATTTTGAAATAATGTGAAATACGGTTAGCCGTGCAATGCAGTCATCTCCCATCAATGAACTTGCAAACAAGGGCATTTTGTGATTCGCTGATGCTAGAAGTGCGAGTGTATTATCGAGAGCTGATTCGATGTCGATTTTCATCAAATTAAAGTCAGAATAGCTTATCGGTCAACCCCATTTACCGTACCCTTTCCTTACCGTATCCCCCTCCTTGCAGCCTCTCTGCTCGGGATCACCGCGTCGAAGGGCACGCTGGCGCCCGGCTCCGACGCCGACCTCGTCCTCGTCGATGACGACATCAGGTACGGTATTTGATCGACAACTGAGGACATAATGTATACGGTAGTGTCAGTTCGCGATAGATGACGGTTACGGTATGCATATAGCTTTGTTCGGCTGTAGTCATGAGAACGAGTCCTCGTTGATGACGTCATCAAGTATATGGTAGATTATGGTAGATTGCGATCAGCAACGGAAGAGGATGGTAGGCAAAGGGGGGCCAATCATACAGCTGAACACTGAAATCTGGACCGCAATGAAAAAATTCCGGATTAGGTCAAGTCGCAACGATTTTACAAACCGCAAGGAAGGTTTGAGATGCACCAGTGGTACATGTTCTGAACTCTGCTCAAATTCTAATTGAAGACCGGTTTTGAGGCCGAATAATAGAGACTCATCCCTGATCGATTTGTTACGGTATCCAGCTCTCACTACAGTACTCTCTCATTGTCAGGGTGCACGCGACCTTCATCGGCGGCCAGTGCGTCTACTCGGCGTGATCTTTGATCTCCAACTGCTGATCTTTGATCTTTCGATGCTAATCCTTGATCTTTGATCTCTTGTACCTCTCCCACCTACCTCGCAACATATCCTGTAAATACTCACTCATACACTATGTATCGATTCAATGCTAAATTACAACTGCTAATCAACAACGATAAAGAAATTTGAAGTATTGACTGATTGTTATGTTTGGATCAATAACAGTTATCTTGGACTGTCATACTGTATCTCTACCGTATCGAGCGTGTCGGGACCAACTATGATCTGGAACTTTATTGATCTGTCTTATCAAAGAGTACAGTAGGTTCAAAGAGCCCCCGTTCCGTACCTAAGGTTGTTATTGCACTGATAAGGCAGGCTGATGATAGCAACACCACATCATCGCTCTCTGACCCCATCCCTTCCCTTCCTCTCCTCCCGTCTACCCCCTCCTCCCTCCTCCTCCCATCTTCCAACTGGTGGTTTGATCTCATCCTCCTCCTCTGCCCCTCACTCCTCTTCCCCTTCCTTCCCTCGTCCCCTCTCGCTCGCTCGCTGGTTCGTTTTTGTGTGCCTCCGCTCCTCTTCCTCCCCTCCGTTCACCCTGCGCCCACTGCTTTGTCATTATCACCCCATCATTGCAGTTAGACGAGGAGCCCTTAGGGCAAGTAGGGGTAGAGGATGTCTTAGTTTCGTGCGATGATTAGTTTGTAAGATGTGTAGCGAGTGTTCATTGTGATTGAAGCAGTTGGAAGTCAGATGAGTTACCTGGGGAGCGCGGATGTGACTGGGTGACATTCATCGAAGCGACGTTTTTGATTGTGTCCGCTCCCTCCTCCCTCTCCTCCCGTTCACTCTGCGCCCACTGCTCTGTCATCATTATCACCCCCATCATCGGCGCAATTGCAGTTAGACGAGATGAGCCCCCTGAGGGCATTGGTTTTTAACTCGCAGCTATTGGGCGATAATTGTGATTGAAGCAGTTGGAAGCCAGATGAGTAAGTTGTGGTGCGCGGATGTGACGGGTTGGATTTCGCTGATCAGTAGTGCTCACAACCATATTTAGTGGTGACTGGCTAAGAAATGGTGTTTATTAAGGACAAGACAAAGTTACCACTGCGATTGATGCCCGTTCAGACCAGATGAGTTGCGTGTGGTGCGCAGATGTGATGGGTTTACGTTCACCCGTTATATAAGAGGAGCTTTGAGTTTTGCGTGACATCTGATGATTCCTGTCTTGTTAGAATCTTCGTGAGATGGGATTATATCCGTATATAACGACGTTATTGCACTTGGCGTTTTGAATGACCAGCCCAGATGTGACGGGTTTACTCTCTCTGTTCTCTATTTCTCTAGCTCCCTCACCCCCTTCCGTTCCAATACAGTGTCTCACTCTCTAACTCCCATTCATTGAAAGAAGAGAAGGGAGAGAAGTAAGGGGGGAGTACACAGAGACTAGAGGGGAACCAACTGTACTAGGGGCGGGTTTCAAGGAGGAAAAAGGATGTCACCCTCTCACTTCCCCTGATCTCTCGCCTCTCTGACCGAGAAGAGAGCTAGGTGATTGCCAGTTTCAAGGATGGTACTCTACTAGTTTGTCATAGTCACTCGCGCTTTCTGACCAGAGATCGGAGTAAGAGCAGTAACTAGGCGTATTCCCCCCCCCCCTCTCCCCCTTCCTCTTCTCCTGTCCCAGACAGTGCGTGTCTCTGCATCTCTGCCCGCCCTCTCACTTTCACGTGTTCTCTAGTGACTTCCAATTCGCGATTCCGAGCGCAGTCTCCTATAGGATCGCGCCCGCTTTTTCTCGTCTTCTCATCCTCATTCCCCTTTCACCCCTGGCCTTTCTCCTCTTTCTCCTCCTTCTTACCCCCATTCCCCGCACGCACCCAGCTGTTCATTGTAAGTTCGAGTGAGTAGGGGAGAGGAGAAGAGTGCGAGGTACTTTGGCCGAGTTTTTATCCGATTACTCGCGAGTTTCTCGTTGAATTGACCGTTTCCGCATTGTTTTGCGAGTAAAACCTTGTTTCTTGAGACTTTCCGTTGTCAGAACCGAAATCCCCTTTCAAAAGAATGTTCTAACTGTTTTCGCGTTTCACAACCGCTGCTTCTCGCTCTCCCATAGGGTGCGATGTTCGTGTTTCACCGCCGCGTTTATAAGAGAAGACTAATCGATTAGTCGCCCCGAAGCAATCGAAGCAATCGAAATCAAATCGTGACGTGTGCGCGCAAGGCACAAAACTGTATCGACCGTGATGAGTCAGCCCGGCGTTTAGGCGCGGTTCCGGAATCGACCCCGGTGTATTGACAGGGTGAAGCGAGGTTTCACCGGGGGGATTAGATGATGGTGTGGTGGGGCTGGTTGATAACAGACATTTCGAGTGGTTTGAATCTGTATGATCAATCGATCGATTCGCGTGCTGACTGGGTGAAGTGAGGTTTCAATCGGGGGGGGGGGGGGGGGGGGGGGGGTTTAGATGATGATATGACGGGGATAGTTGATAGCCGACTGTTTGTCGAGGTTTAATTTGTAAACTTAATCGATCGATTGGTTGCCCACTTTGCGCTTGCTGACTCGGCTCAATTCCCGTTCGAGTCAGCGCTTTTCCCTCTCCCCTCTCTCACTTTCTCTGTCAGCCTCTTCTTTCTCTGTTTTCCCACGTGCTTGTCTAGCTTTTTGACAGGTTTCATAAGCGATTGCTCCGTTTTGGTTGATATTAGGAGATTTTTCAGAGCCTGAATAACAGGATTATTAAAGTTTTTGCGTGTGAAGGAAAATAGGATAACGATGAATCACAGAGCGCGCTGGTTCAGTTGGTCACAGACTTTATTTTTCTCTGTTTTTCCCTCGCGCTTGTTTTTAATTCGAATGCTTATTAGGTTTTTTTCTTCAATCCTATGAAGACACACCATCGATAGTTCGCACCGGCCAAGCCACATAGGCGGTGGATGAATCATGAATTGCGCTGGCGTTGCGAAAGTTGACACTGACTCGCTCCCCGGCTTATGCCCACTGGCTTTCCCCTGTGTTTCCACATTGTCTTTTATTCATGCATTACTTTGTTAATTCAATTAGTCTCATTGTTTCCGCGTCTCATTGTTTGTGTTTTTATTTAACTTAATTTAGTTAATTCGTTAATTATTTTTATTTTATTAGATGGCGGACGAGGCGCCGCGGCCGGCGAATCCGAACGTCGAGGAGGACAATGACGGGAGGAATCTGGTTGATAGGAGCAGTCTCGCGGCCAGAGAGGGAGATGTGATCACGCCGACGAGGTGAGAGTTTGGTTGAAATTGCAATAGTCACTATCTATCTGACCTAGGAGCTGAACTGAGTAAAAGTAAGGAGTTCCCTGACCAGGGGCATTATTTATCAAATTATTAATGAGAAGTAGAGGGCGTTTTGGTTAGTATGAGCGTTATATGGGTGTTGTGGATGACTAGGAGGTAGGAGGAACCTGGTGGATAGGAGCAGTCTCGCGGCCAGGGAGGGAGATGTCATCACGCCGACGTGGTGAGATGCGCGAATATTGAATTTATTTTGTTGAAATACACGGGAAAATTGCGTAAAATACGTATATTCATCTGGTTATGGTGAGTTATAAGGAGGGGGGGGGGATAATGGTAGGAATCTGGTGGATAGGAGCAGTCTCGCGGCCAGAGAGGGAGACGTGATCACGCCGACGAGGTTGGTTATCTATTATTTACGGAGTATTTGGTAAAATTTGAGCTTCTTTTGGCTATGATTGGACTAGATTAGGTGCTTCTCTCTAGATGTGTCTCTCCTCACGCTTGAAAAAATATGTCCTTCGTTTGGGCCTGGTGTCCTGGGGCATTTGTGCTCCACCCAGACGATGTCTTTGGGAGTTGCGGGGATTAGCAATGGGATCGAATAGTCTTGTACAAAATAAACAAAACAAAAGTTGTGAGCCCGTGACAGTTTCTAGGGTAGGATTCGGTAGGAAGAAACGCCAGTGGGTGACTCACGAGGATGTTTGTTTCCCTTTTTTTTGCTTTTCCAAACGCTGCACTTTTTGTGGATTGTTTTGTCTATGCAACGGAGACGAAGGGGATGTGTAGCTTTTTTTTTGGTAGTCCCTATGCTTGTCGCATTTTATGACATGCGAAGTTATGATCTGGATGAAACATGGAAGAGCAAAAGCAGCAAATTACAATGAATATTCCATATTCCGCAAGGGATGATCTGAGTGATCGGAGTGAATAAGCTTTTAAATTACTTTTTGATCTTTGATCTTTAATCGCTGATCTTTGATCTCTCCAGAGCGGTGATGACGCTGTCCAAGTCGATGTTCAACGCCGGCTGCTTCTCGCTGCCGTACGCATGGAAGCTGGGAGGTCTATGGGTCAGTTATTTATATTAATATTAAAAACAAAATTGTTTTCTAAAACAAGGCGCTGCCATGTAATAGAACGTTTGTGTGCTTATTATTTAATAAAATTGGTGAAAATGGGGATTTGCTCGGACTGCAGGCAGAATCGAAGCTTGAGGCATTGTGATGAATGAGTAGTAATGGTGGAGCAGGGAAGCAACGGGTTGATTAGGAATAGTAAAGCAAAGAATACTCCGGAACCTTATCAAATGAAGGAAATAGTGGCGTATTTTTATTTATGTAAGGAGCAGGAAATCACCTAGACGTATGAGTAGTAAATGGCCATGCAGATTGGAAAGTAACTGATCTGTGAATATTGGGCACTAGAAAAACATTCAAATCGTCAAATGAGTATGAATAAAAATGATTGAGATTGGATGGATGATTAGTAAGCCAGGGGAATCATTGAGTAATCATCAAGCGCAAGAACCTGTGTATTAGTAATGTTGATGGGGCATTAAATCACCGTCAAACTTTCTATTGCTTGAATTTGGAGAAACTACATTTGAAATATTTGTGAAATATTATGTCTCGGTAGAGAAGAGAATCACATAGTCCATTATTTTTGTGATACGAACCGTAAATCCTATTAGAAAAAGTCTATACTATGCAACTACGAGATCAGGTGAAAACAGGAGTTCACCGGGATAAAATATTCTTCTCCAGATGTCGTTCATCATGTCGTTCGTCATCTGCGGCTTCAACTGGTACGGCAACCACATCCTCGTCAAGTCGAGTCAGCATCTGGCCAGGAAGTGAGTGCATTTTTATGTTTTTTTATTAAAATTTACGTAAATTTCACCACGAGAAGGGCGTATTTATAGTAGAGAAATTGATGGAACCAAGGATCAAAGTTGAGAAGAAAATACGACGGTGAAAGAGTTTTAATCTGGTAACTTTGAAGTTTTATACGCGTGGTATGATCGCTAAGGTGCTAGTGCAGTGATGCAGATGCTTTCCTCCTTTCAATCATTATTTCTGGAACTTTGTGGAGTCCTGCAGTAGGCCCATGGCTGTTTCATGAACCTGTTATGCCCGGAATGTTACTGCGATAGTGATTACATGTGCAATTGAGTTGGACAGTGAAAACCAACTTTGTACTTTTCTTCTTGTGTCTCTGTAGTTTCAGAATCATGTTAAGGCCACTGAGGCACTAGTGCAGCGATTCAGTGTGTGCTCTGTCTTTCAATCAATAATTCTGTAACATTGTGGAGTCCTGCACTAGGCCCACAACAGTTTCACAGTTATGATATCTCCGGAATGTTACTGCGATAGTGATTACAGTTCCACGGCTATTCTTCAATAAATCCATTCCAGATCGGAGCGATCGGCGCTCGACTACGGTCACTTTGCGAAGAAGGTGAGGGATTAATATTATGAAATAAATAAATAAAAAATAATTACTTAAATAATAAAAATTAATATAATTAAGGTGTGCGACTACAGCGACATTCGCTTCCTGCGCAACCACAGCAAGGGCATTATGTGAGGCTTTTTTCTTATTGTCTTTGAACTTTTTATCGTTCCTTTCGGTCTATTTAGCTCGATGTTCGATTAGTTTTCTTTCCTTACGTTTTTGGCGCTCCGTGTTAGCGGAAATTGGTAAAAGTATGGAACGAAGGGCATCAGCACCAGTCTGTATAGAGATTAGAAAACAAAGATCAAAGTCTAAAGATCAAAGATCAATTATAATTGCAGGTACATTGTGAACGTGACGATCCTCTTCTACCAGCTGGGAATGTGCTCGGTCGCCATTCTCTTCATCTCGGACAATCTGGTGAGGGTTAATGATATGTTATTTCGAAATCCGCGCGGTTTCAAAGTTTTGTGGTCTTGTGAGGTTGAGGTTTCGAGGATATCTCAAAAGAAGTGTAGAGTATGAGGTTCTAATCATCGCGTAGCCTCCATTATATTAGAAATGATTTATTTATGACCTGTCGATGATTATCTGGCAATTTCTAATCCTAGCGAGTCGCTGTTTCAGCCACACCTCGTAAGCTGGTCACATGTCATTGATCTGATCTGAAGCAGGCCCCAATGTCAAACTCAAATGCTTTCCCATCCTAGCTGTGCTGATGTGCTGATGTAGTAAGCTATCTGACTGCGTGATCAGTTGAGCCATTTAACTTATGCCTTTATCGCGACAAATTGGCGCTTCACGCTTCGCTCTTAAGCTGAAGCTATCCAGTGTCTTTGATCGATGGAAGAATGGTTGAGCAGCACAAACAAATTGCATTCTTCTGTGGAACTATTCCACGGTGCTAACTGTCCATACCACTCATACTCAGCCGTTCCTGCTCCTGAATCTATTGAAATTTGCCAATATTTTCGACCGAATGTCAGATAGCTTGATCCAGATCTCCTTTAATTCTTTAATTCTTTTCCCCCTTTAATTCCTTTAAAAAATTTTAATTCTTCAATTCCTTCCTCCTCATTCCTTCCTCTTCAGGCGTTCCTCCTTCCCGACGTGGCGTCCGACAAGCACACGGAGATGATTGCCATGGCCAGCATCGTGTTGATTTTCATCATCGCCACGAATATGTTTACGGAGGTGAGGAGAGAGATCAAAGATCAAATTAGGGATGGAAAAGATCAAAGATTGTAATGGTAAAGGGGAGGGGGTGACATAATAATGTTCGAAAGAAGCGTGCGAGGTTCATGTGGAGAGGTTGAAACAGTAGAATTGTGGGCACATCTTGAAAGAGCGAGGGCCTCATAATCTGTGTTACGATTATGTAGTGTTTATTAATAGCGATCTAGACTCATTCACGGTCCTATGTGGAGATCGAAACACTAGAAGACGGGGACATATCTTGGAATTCGGTCACTTTAAATTTCAATAATTCGTCCTTCAGATGCGCGTGATTTCCTTCTTCGCCCTGATCTCGTCCGTCTTCTTCATCGTGGGAGCCATTGTGATCATGCAGTTCTGCGTCCGGTTAGTGGTATTTATTTATTTTTGATGGAAATAGTGAATTATTGTGTGACGTGCAGTTCGAAAACACATTGCTAGTGGAAGTTTTCGCATTTCTTTGGAGGATTTGAGAAACCAAAAACTACCATTACCATTGTGATTTCTTTTTGATTTTGAAATGGAAAAAAATCCGAAATTAACAATGAGCAACAACTCGGTGTTTCATGATGCGGTCAAAGCTTGACTCCTCCTGGTCACAACAAATAACGTCAAGACGTCGATTGCATTAATAATCTTTTCGTATTGAATTTATCTTGGCTGTATCTTCATTGCAGCCAGCCTTCACGTAACCATCTTTCTTTAGCGCTTAGTTCCCCCTCCTCCAAGATTACTTTTTTTAACAGTTAAAACTATAATAATTACTGTCTTTGCAGTCAGCCCTCGCACCACACGGAGCTGCCGTTCGTGACCAACTTCACCGGCGTAGTGACGATGATTGGCATGGCCATGTACGCCTTCGAGGGACAGACCATGGTGAATTATTTATTGATCTTTGCATTTTGTAGTCTTGATTGCCCCAAGGCGATTGGGGTTACAATTTTAATAGAAGACCATTGGTGATATGGTTCGGTTGATTGATGTGCGAATTCGGGTTGCGCTGGCGATAGATAAGTGGAAATGATATTGTTCTGCCGATATAGCGAACGTGCGATGGCGAAAAGTTAAAATTATGGAGTAGTGACAATGATAGGCATGGCCATGTACGCGTTCGAGGGACAGACCATATATATATATATATTTATGCGTAATCACAAGGACAAACGCGGATACACTTAAAATTATGTTCAATTAAAACGACGTAGAATGGTACATGGTGAGTAGACTGGCTATTTTGTTTGAGTATAAATGTGTGGAGGATTCCGGTTGCACCGGCGATAGAAGGTCAGTGGTGGCTTAGTTCAGTTGATGGTAATAGCCCCCATGAGCTTACACTTTAAATATAAACAAGTAAATAAACCGGGGTGGTTACGCGATGATTGGCATGGCCATGTACGCGTTTGAGGGACAGACCATGGTGAGCTATTGTTAATCTTTAATCTTTCAAATGGCTAGGGAAGCTGAATGGCGATTTCGGGTTGCATTGTCGGAAGGGTAGTAGTGATGTGGGTTGGTTGATGGCGTGACGGAATGTTCTTCACAAAAAATATGAAAAGTAATTGCACGGGCGTGGCATGGCCATGTACGAGTTTGAGAGACAGAGCATGGTGAGCCGTTTATTGATCTTTGATCTTTCAAAGAGTGATCCGGCTATCACGAGTTATTGAAAAGTATTGCAAGGATAGATAAACGGTGACGACGTGGGTGAATTCGCGTTGCGCTGGCAGTAAAAGGGTAGAGGCGGTATTGTTGATTTGATGGGTACGAGCATTCGCAAATAAAAAAAATAACTCAAGGAGTGGTGTCGATGATTGGCATGGTATGTACGCGTTCGAGGGACATAGCAAGGAGACCTTGCCGATGGAAGACTGTTTGCTGGAAATATTCGTGTTTCACGTGAATGCCATAGGTCGTGAGCAACTAGTACATTGATTCCTTCTTCGGTGCCAAGTCAGAAATAGGGATGTCTAAACGGAACTCGGAACTCCCTCCCTTTTATTTCTTCCTCTCATTCATTCCGAGATGTGGTCGATCTGTATTATTTCGTACTCGGAACTAGCTCGGAACTCGGAATTCCGTCATTCTCATTCTTCCGTGTTCATTCCGCCTTGCGCGGTCCGCTTTAAATTTTCGCCGCGAATGAAAATGAATGAATAGGAGAATGAATTTTCGAATATGTTTCATTGCTCGGAACTCCATTTCATTCCGTCATTCCGTGGACAGAGTGAACCGGTTCGCTCATTCCGCGGAACTGAGAATGAGAATGTAAATTCACTCGGATTCACTCGGAACTACGGAACCAGTTCCGTTTAGACATCCCTAGTCAGAAATCAATAATTCCGATCGTTCCTAATTCCTAATCCTGCTCACGGATATCACTTTTCGTGATTAACTTTTCAGACGAGGGCGTTAAGGGTAATTAATCGGGTTCGTCCATGCGTTGCATTAAATACAATCAAAATTGTGTATCCGTGGAGATCATGCTTCACGCCTGATTTTAGATGTTGAGCAACTGGGACAAATTATCGTCGTCAAATCTCGGGTCGAATATCGTAGCATTTATTAATTAACACGATTGCAGATTCTGCCGGTGGAGAACAAGCTGGCCACGCCGGAGGACTTCCTCGCGCCCTTCGGAGTGCTTCCCACGACGATGGTCGTATGCGGCGCGTTCATGACCGCCATTGGATTCTATGGTGTGTTCGTGGGGTGGGGGGAAGATAAGGGGAGGAATCATTGATACTGACACAGCCAATGTTCATTAGGGGAGCAATTGAAACTCGAAACGGGAAGTTTATTGTAAGGAGGGAGGGGAGGGGAGAGGGAGTGGCAGTAGCAGTGGGATACAAAGGAAAGGCGGTAATCAGCGATTGGAATCTATGGTGAGAATTGTGATCCTACATTGGTAGATTGGGGACTAGAGGTTAGTCTAAAGCAAGGAATAGAGGAGAGGTGCAAATGGAAAAGACAGTGAAAGGTTGCCCACGACGATGGCTGTATGCGGCGCGTTCATGACTGCCATTGGATTCTATGGTGAGTAGAGGGGTGGTTTGGGGGCAATTTCAGATGTACTAATCATTGCCACTTTCTCAGCCAATTCTCATTTGGATAGCAGTTGAAACTCGAAAGGGGAATTATTTGCGCTATGCTTTCTCAACGGAGTGGGTATCTAAGGGCAAAAGCGAACCTCACTTTATGTTCAATTTCAGGGGTTTCGGGAATATCCATTTTTGCTTTGTGACCTTTCTACGACTACTTTTCCATCAAATACCATGCATACGTGGGAAAGCGTTGTATTAAAAAAAATATTTCGTACACGGCGTTTGGGCGCAAGTCTTTGCATACAATTTTCATTAATTGTTGATACAACTTTAAACAATACGAATGAATTGCAGGCTACACCGCATTCGGCGACGCCGTCATGCCTACGATCACGACGAACGTCCCCTCGAACGGGCTGTACTCGGCAGTGAGCGTGTGTCTGATGATCCAGGCGCTGCTCGGACACTCGATCGCGCTGTGAGTTTGGATTCGTATTGTGGGCTAGTCGCGCCGGGTAAGAAAGGCGATATAGAAGATTGGTGGCGTAGTGAAGGTGTACAGGCGTGCTCGATGATCCAGGTTCTCCTGGGACATTCGATCGCGCTGTGAGTTCTAGCACAGACGGGTTAAAAAAAGGAAGAGAAGGCAGGAGAAGTAAAGTGGAGTTGCGGTTTCAATACCATAAGAAATGTTCCAACGACTAGATGTTGTAATCGTATGAACTTTCGATATTGAGAAAAAGAAACATTGAAATGTTAGCTGGCGAGACCATGTTTCGTGGCGAATACAACCTTGGATAGAATGCGGAAGTAACTATTAGTCTGTCTTTTTTGGGTGTTGGAAACAATCAAATAATTTTTCAGATACGTCGTATTCGACATGTTCTTCAACGGATTCCGAAGGAAGTTCACCAATCGATTCCCCAACGTGTCCAAGTTCATCGTCGATAAGGTGAGGGGATTGTTTTTTGTTGGCTAATCTGGTTTGATCGTTAGAACAAATAAATTGATCCTCCTTTTTGCAAGTTGTTCAAATTTTTTTGATAATCCACGCACCACACATTGTTCTTGGGACGAATCCCTCTCTTTGGTAAGATCCTGAATCGCTAACATACAGGGTGATTTGAAACAACCTTTTTGATACATTTGTCTAGTTTAAAATAATTTGCAACGTTTATTCTCTCAGGGTTTCCGTCTCTTCTGGGTGTTCGTGACGTACGCGATGGCCGTGCTCATTCCGCAGCTGGAGATCATGATCCCGCTGATTGGAGTGACTTCTGGTTAGTTTCCAGATTCACAGGCTGACATAAGGGTGGTAAAATGGTGCGAATGGCTTTTTCCGCAGCTGGAGATCATGATTCCGTTGATTGGAGTCACGTCCTTTGGTTAGTTTCTAAATTCTGAATCTTAAGGGTTAGGAAGGCTTCTGAAGTATGCAGTGTGGGTGTAATGTTTCGTTGCTATAGATCGAGATGCTTGAATGGGTTGAATGGTAGGACGGAATTTGGAAGTAGTGTAATTATTTATCATTTACCCTGAGAGCAATATTGAAAGCTCTGATTGCATCTCAATCTTGTGAGTGTCGTGAAACATGGACTTGGCCTGAAATTGTCTCAATAATGGCAATACCTGAAATATGAATGGATATGCCAATAGTCACATTTTCTCAGGCACACTGTGCGCGCTGATCTACCCGCCCATCTTCGAGATGATCACCTTCTGGACGGATTGGAAGGTACGGCGGGGGAATGGATTATTGATTTTGCTTTATTTTCGAAAATGAAATGTGGAAATCATGATTTTAATAGTAGCCTTCTGTACGGATTAGATGGTACGGTGGGATTGGGCATATTGATTGTATTGGACTCACAATATGGCTGGTAGATTTGACGTATGTTCAATCAGAGTTCTGCAATAGGAAAGTTTGCAGTGTACATTGTTTGAAGGAGTTGTGTTTCATTTAAATTCTAACAGCTGATCATTATGATAGTGAGCAATGACACTGTGGATAACATTCTCTACACAATTTGACCTCCTTTTGTTGTGTTTCAGTAGTTGATCCGACTTGATGAAACGGTGTTTCATCGAAATCCTAAGAGAGGAGTGAATTTGTCAGCGGCAATGAAGTTGTCTCAGAGTAAACTATTGGGCAAAAAACATTTCACTGAGCATGCTTTCATACTGCGAGCAGTAAATCTGACTGGATGAAACGACGTTTCATTTGTATCATTAGGAAAGATTAAAGGTGACATTAGCAATGCTTGGGCCACCTTGAGTGCTAATAATAACAATAAATGGTTCATTTTCAGAGCATGCTGACGTACCGCGAGCGGATGGTGAAGATCGCGATCAACTGCTTCGTCATCTGCATCGGCACCTTCTGCATTGTGGCCGGTGAGTCTCGGAGGGAAAAGGGAGGATTATGGTAATCAGGGCAATTGATGAAGGATTACGGTTGGCATCGGAGTTTAATAGGTGGGGGGGGCCACAATAGCATTTATCAGATGTGTTGAGTGTTAATTGATGGAATTGGTGTTTCATACGGATTCTAAAGGAGTAGTCGAGTAGACCAATGTAATTGTTCATCGATGGTTTGTGCCATAAAATCAACAATATATTTCCATCTCCTTTCAGGCGTGTACACGAATATCGTCGCTATCATCGATGCCTTCACGAAGCCCGTCTAGTCAACGGTAGACTACGGTAGTATCGATTGATCGATCGATCATCCTCATCTACCGTACTCCCATTCCCCTCATCCCCCGCATGTTGTAATGTTGATTGTAAGTTGTAAAGACGCATGCATTTTATATATGATTGATCAGATTGTATTTATTATTAAATTTTCGAAAATTGACTCCACATTCCGCGCGCGCTACCGAAGATTGATTAGACACAACCATTCCTAAGATGAGAATAGAACGACAAGCCCAGCTCGGGCTTGGCTCCGCCCACTTTTCCCCTTGAGAGACTCCGCCCACCCACAATCAATTTAAATACCCCCTACAATGGCTACCGGTGATCACGTTCAGTGCTTTTTTTCTCTCTCGTCACCCCTCACGTTTACAATCAAATCAAATCAAAAATTTTTAAATACATGTGATAATTGTGAGCCACAATTTGTCCGTTTTATCTATAGGGTAACTGAAAAGAGTATATGAGATAGCTGTAATGTATCATTCTTATGTACATCACATATTGTGTAGGTCAGAGCAGTTTATTGATTCGATATTATCCCCCCACCCTCTCCTCGTCCTAAAGTAATAACTAATCTGCCTCATTTTGCGAATAAGATAACCCAGTGCCTCGTGATAAATAATTGTATTAAATTTGATCCAAGCTTCTTTGTTATTATAGAATATTTCGAGAGAAAATTGATACGAAGAGTTGGCGAATCAATCGAAATGCCACTCAAGGTCTAGAGTAGATGAAAAATGTGCAAAGAGGTTCAGTGTAACAACAATTTATCTTCATAAAATCGAATGAAAAGTGAAATGTGATTCGAAACATAACTGGTGTTTATCTAGCAAAGTAACAAATAAATCGAGGCAGTTACAAAAATGAGGGAACAATGTGCTAACGAGAGTATCAAGCGCTAAGGATTCTGATCATATTCTCAATTCGATCATTCGCTGACTTGAGGGCATTACGATACTTCCGTAAGAGGGCGTCCTTCGTCTCCGTCGACAGTTCACGATATTCAAAAGACTGATTCATCAATTGGGCATCCGTGAACTGCGAGAGAATTCGATCCTGCAAGCAGCTATCGTAAAATACTAAATCGTTCCGCGTATTATTCCTATTTGCGCAATTGTCAAATTGACAGAAGAGAAAAAAACCCAAGCTAATGTTGCAAAAAAATTCCTAGAGGCCCTAGTAGCAAATTGGCCAATTCTCTGAAAAAATGAGAATTGACCAATTTACCGAGTGATTAGGTCACACGGAAAAGTGGGTGCGAAGAAGAGATTAGGCCCTCCACAATTAAATGGCCTTCAATATTCACTGGTCTAGCAGTGATCTCCGCAAGATTAATGAGATGGTTATCTTTACCTAATGCAAATTACCGTATATCGTGATAAAAGAAACTTGTTTTTTCCTAAATAATAAGTATGTTTTCCTAAACATTTTCCTAAATAACAAATACCTTGCACAACAGGTTGTACTGATCAGCGATCAGAAGCCTCTCGTGAATGGTGAAGATGGAAGAAGAAGAGAGAAGCGTGTTGATAACTCCCAATTGAACACTCTACAAATATTTAGCGACTTTTCCATCTCCGTACTGGGTTACGGCCCTTAACGTTAACACGATGAAAATAAAGCGTATCCGTATCAAAAAATATAGAAAAACCGGAACTTCTTCGATTTCTGGCCCAGACAGCAACCGGTCCGAATGTGGAGGAGGTGGAGAATGAGAATGATAGGGAGGAAATATTCTGCGAGAAATAGCTGGGCCAAAAATCGAAGAAGTGCCGAAAAACCAACCTTGAAGGCGAATCTATCAACCAGCTGTAGAACTCTGTGAACATTCTCTTCTGCAATATTCTTTATATACTAACAAAATGAGAAATAAACTAACTCGTCAAAAGATCATTGACGACAGAAGCACCGTTCTCGCCGTACAGCATTCTCATAAGGATAGTGAACTCCTGAGCAACATCATTTCAACTAGGGTTGATGAAATCGGACGAGACGGTCGAGATCTCGGCAATGAGTCTCGACTCGAGACTAAATAGTCGGGCGACCCGATCGCGAGAGTGAACGCTCTCGTAGAGACTAGGGCTGGTGGATTGAAATCATTCGCGAGTCGAGAATGGCTCGCGAGTCGCGCCGAACGCTCGCGACCGCTCTGCAAGCCGATTCGAAGTTTGCGCTCGAGAATGATTTTGAGAATTGATTCGAGAGCGACGAGCGCTCGAAATAACAGCCCTACTAGAGACGCGCTCGAGACACGGGCGTCTTGAGTCTCGACCCGTATAGATCGTTCGCACTCTCGATCGGGCCACACGACCGGTAATCGAGACAACTCGAGACAACTAGCATGGATCTAAAATCGAGATCTCGATTGCCGAACCCGATTTCACCAAACCTTCCAACCTATATTTTTCTATTGTAAGAATGGTTACCTCAGCGGAAACGTCTCCAATTGGAATCTCAGTCATATTCTTCTCTATGAAATCTCCATTAAACAGACGCTCGAAGTAGGGAGATTGCGAAGCCAGAGACTACAAAATCAATGTTTTTCATTCGATGCTCCTCACAAAACCAAACAAACCTCTTTGTTCACATGAAACTTCTTATTTTCGATCACAAGAATTCCATCGCGAGGATCGAAGATACGCAGAGTCGGACGAGGAATCCACCTGAAAAAAATCTTTTGTCCCACAATTTTATCGGAATTGAATAGATGAGATCACGCTTTAAATGCGACTGACATGTCTCCGTCGCTGTGAGGTAGGATTTCAACCGTCAGTAGAATGCCTTCGGAAACTTTCGCCTCAATCTGACGTTCAAAAGCGGCCCGAGCCACGCTTCCAAATTTCAATTTGCGCTGAAAAAAAAGTTAGACCTGATAACGATCAAATGTGAAATAATAAGGTTGCTTAGTGGTATTCACATTGCGATAAAAAAGAGTCAATGGATAAGATTGACTAGTTGTATCGTTATCTAAAAGACCCAACTTTAAAGTGCATGCACATTTCCGTTCTTTCAGGCTAATAATATCACGCAATCTCGTAGTTCAGGACAATCTCCCATCCATAAATTCTACACTCGAATTAAAGCCTCACCTTGATGTTAGGAACCTTGAGATGGCAGTCCGCCTCGGTCTCCCAATGCTCACATTCACTCGACTTCTCGCACTTAACGAACAGCTCCCACACTCCGTTGCTCGTCTTGTAGAGGCGTAGACGCCTTGCATTAATTTAATTTGCATGAATAATGAAATAATTGTTTTACACTAACCAGGGATATCCGCGGATGCGAGTGACGGGAGAGAGACAATCTTCCTTGCCTACAACTATCGAAAGCGTACCACTTTGAGCTGAAAAGATTTTTTAAAAGAACGTTATAGTAGCAATTTATGAAAGCGACTGATTTTATCATGGAAAGTGACTTGTCACAAGTCGTACGAAGTTTCACCCAAATTTACCTTCCTCCACTTGGGGATCTGTCATTTACACACTGATACGAGTCGAGTTCACTGGAAAAAAAAGAGAAATAAACTTACAGTTCCCGAAGTATTACGGCTGATGCAATTTTCAATTTTAATGTTTGACATTAAAAATGGAAAGGACAAATAAAATACAAACCTACGTCTCTATTCGCAACCAGGAAACATTGCCTATTTTTTCAGGCAGTTTCTTGCAAATGAAGAACAAATAGCAAAAGTGGGTCCAGCAATAGACAGGAATAATGAAATTTCGCATTTAATTCGACATGGTAACAATTTAATCCTCATAACATCCGACTAAGATATTATTGAAGCCGATTGTAAAACAGCGCCCTCCTCTCTTCTCGTGCACGACATCATTAAATTCGCTTTATTCGCTAATTACAATTAATCGCAGTTTTACACGTAGAAAAAAGCACACACTGAGGTAGAAAAGTAACGAGTAAATCGAGGCAATGAAAAAATGGGAAACAATGAGCTAACGAGAATCGCTCAGATTTGTGAGCATTCCTTTCGCGATCTCGAGGGCCTTACAATACTTCTTTAACAGGACATTCTTCGTCTCCGACGAGAGTTCATGATATCCGAATGAAAATTGTATCAATTGAGCATCCGTGAACTGTGAGATGATTCGTTCCTGTAAGAAGAAGTCGTTTTCGAAATTGACCTACATACTCTTTCCTTAGTCTCATAGAGTATGATGGACTGCGGTAGACTTCGGTCTTACCTTGTACCGCATAGGAATTTCATTCTGGTCCGCGATGAGTAACCTCTCATGAATGGAGAAAGAGGAAGAAGGCGAGAGAAGAGTGTTGATAACTCCCATTCGAACACTCTACAAACAATTTGAGGTGAGAAAATTCAATGGAAATTTAAAGAAATTTTATGAAAACCAAGCGTCCGATAACAATTGGAAAAATGTCACCAACCTTGAGGTCAAAGCTATTAACGAGTTGTAGAACTCTGCGAGCATTCTCTTCTGAAGAAGGAAGTCGTTTTACTAACTAAAAGATAAATAAACCAACTCGTCAGAAGGTCGTTAACGACAGAAGCACCATTCTCGCCGTAGAGCATTCTCATAAGGATATCGAACTCCTGATCATACGAGATTACGATTTTACAATTTGTTAACAATATTTGAACGGACTCTTTTCAGAATGCTCACAAGAACGGACTATGCTGAAGAAAGAGACAATGTTGGGAAAGATGTGAATATTCCATTGTTTCCTATGTGTTTTCCTTTTAACTAACAATGCGAATGATTAGCTACCTCGGCTGAAACGTCTCCAATCGGGTTGTCAGCCATATTCATCCATTTGAAATCTCCATTAAAGAAACATTTGAAGTAGCCAGAGTGCGAAGCCAAAGACTGAAAGAATGATAAGTTAGCATTCGATAGACTTAAAGCAAAAACCTCTTTGTTCACGTAAATCTCCTTCTCTTGAACCACAATAACTCCATCACGCCGATCGAAGACACCAATAGTTGGACGATTAATCCACATGAAAATTAATACTATATTTTAAATACAATTGATACGGCTATCTGATAAGATACTGACTTCTCTCCACTGTCTTCAGGCTCAACAACAAGCTCCAGTACAGTTCCCTCATCGATCGTCGAATACGCGTGAATCAGATGACTGTCCTGATCCACGCTTCCGAATTGGGCTTTACCCTAAAAAAGAGGAGTGTTGAGTAATTTTTATCCAATACTTCCTATTTTTCAGGGCAACATTAAAAATCTGCAGTATACAAATTCAAATTTTTTCCATAGCTATTAATCTCGCCTGGATTGGAGGATTATTGAGATGGAAGATCGCCTCGGTCTCCCAATGCTCACATTCACTCGACTTCTCGCATTTAAGGAGCAGCTCGAACACTCCGTTGCTTGCCAAGACGAGTCGCACACGCCTGGTATTCACTTTATTCTATGGGAAAAGCTAGCAAGAAATAATTAATTTTGCCAACCTAACGTCAATAACATAGGACAGAAAAATCAAGTAATTTATTTATTATACCTAAAACCTCTTCCTACAACATCCTACTCCGACTACAACTAACCATGGATATCCGCGGATTCGAGAGACCGGAGAGTGACTATTTCCCTTGCCCACAACTAGCGACAGCGTACCACGACTCGACGCTGAACAGGGATAAAAAATATATTTAAAGTAGAAGTGTCCATTTTTCCCGTGAAATTTTGATAAAAGAAATACCTGCCGTCCCTTGGGGAACTGCCATTTCCACACTGATACGAGTCGAGTTCGCTGTGAAAAAACAGAATTCAACGTATAGGTTCCCACAGTTGAAGATTAACCAGATTAATCAATATTCTCAATAGTGCCATCCAAAAAATAGACAGTCTAGGTAGTATCTAATTATACATCCTTAAGCAACTATGCCTTTTCAGATTAATGCCTCTAGCTAGTAGAATAAAAGAATGACGATTTTCGTGTCACGCCAAACAGGAGACTGGTAATAGATAAATATAATCTATTTTTTTTGTACATCGCTCCATTACATTTTGTAACATGTCAAATCCATTGCATCCGAACAACGATATTATTCACGCCGAAAGGAAAACGACGAACTCCTTCTTCCCGAGTGCACGACATCATTAATTTCGCTTTATTCGCTAATTACAAAATATTCGCAGGTTTACAAAGTGAGAAAAGCACACACTGAGGTAGAATTTCAGCAATACTGAAAAAGATGGGATAAGGGTGAGTGGGAACGAATCAAACGAGTATAAGGCAATAAGGAAAGAAAAGTTGAAAAATATTGAGATCTATACGAGTGCATGAAAGATGCGGGGACGTGGGGGTAGGTGAGACGTCTAAGCTCCGCCCCTTCCGACGAGGCTCCGCCCCCTTTCCTCACTGCCCGCCCGCGTTGATCATCATGTTGTGGATCTGCTTCATGTGCACCTCCACGTAGTCCTGCAATTGCGTGGGGGGTAAGTTTTAGCTCCAGTAGTTAATGATTCACTGGAACTCACAACTACCGGGTGGCTGCCAAGGAAGAATCACTTCAACCGTGCATGATATTCCAGGAAAAATACCCCCTATTCCACCGTATTCTGCTGTGCCTGAACGCGCAGTCACCAAATATAAACATACCTGGAATGCGGCAATGTTCTGCGGCGCGAGCTTGTTCCGGATCTCCGACAGCGACTCGCTCAGCGTGTTCAGGTCGAGCGGCGAGCACCGCTGCTGCCCGAGAGAGCGCACCTGAAGGGGAGGTCATCGATCGATAATGAAGAGGATAAATCAATTATTTGCTGCATCCCTTGTCAAATACTACTACCAATTATCAATTTATTCCAACTGACTACACCATTGTCATTATCTCACTGTCCAACAACTAGGGTTAGCCGCACGTTGAAACGCGAAGCATACGTACTCCATATTCCACGGCCAATTTACAACAATTCCGTATTCAGAAAATCCACTTGGGTGCCGTAACAATCGGTTACCTTCAGCCGAAATTTATGCGTCATTACGGTATTCAGATTATCGATTGATTGCTCAGGTTACGGTATCTTCCTGCTCCCCACACCGATTACCTGGAGGAGGAGACTGGTGAGGTTGGTGATCATGGACAGCGCCGGCTTGTTGCTCACGTTCAGCCCGTTGTTGCAGTGCTTCACGATCTGCAAAGGACAGAGGATTTTCAATGAATAGAAAAAAATCATTTTCCATCACGTCTAATTGCAATGATCTACAGAAAAGCGCAAAACGAGATTCGGAAAGAATATTGACACCCTTCACAGTCAGTGCTTCTCTATCTGCAAGCGGAAAAAAGTGCGTTTTGTACTAGAGGAAAGCTTCTGGGTACTGCGAACATTTGATCCATTAGCATTATGCAATACTCATGAAACCACAATAGGGTAGGTGAAACCACGATAGGGTCTAATTGTTATGTTTGTGAAAGGATCATTGTTGCGTTGTTTTTTAAAGGCCAGAAAATGTGTCACGCCACAACAAAACTGCTTCAGCTAGTGAAACTCGAGAAAAGAAATTTCACAGGATCTGCTAACTCTCGGATCAGAAGGATAAGATTGAATTATGCGATGATTCAACACTGTTCCTTGGCCCTCTACGAGTAATTTTAATCAGTCTTGAATCGCAAAGATTGCTTCACCTTGCTCGGACTCAAAAATAAGAAAGATCTATTTTTTTAAGAAAAATATACGAAGATCGAAGATCAATATTCGTACCTGTCGTGCGTGCGTGAAGCAGAGCTTGCGGAGGGCCTCCGGGCGAGAGGTCACCGGCACCTGAAATGACAGTGGTCCCTTAGAGTGCTAATTTTCATGTAACAATACATTCTCGACTAGCAGAGATTCCGCGTGGGCATTGTTAGTAATCGAATTATTTTACACACGCGGTTGGCTCGAGAATTAGCCATATCAGCACGGGCTGGATTATACAGCCACAACGAAACTTCGATTCACTCGGAATCTCATAGTCCCAAGGCTGGTCAATGTATTTTTGTATAGCTATAAGAAACTACCAATAATCAAAAATGCCTGATCCTTTCCCCGATTACTGCATTCATGAAACTCAAAGTACCCTTGGAAATCACACGACACTTTCGAAATGTAACTTTTTTTAAAATTAATTAAAATAAATTATTAAAATACCTCCGTGAGATGCGGCAGCAGCTGTCCCTGGTACTCCTGGATGCCCGTGAGGAACGTTTGCATCTGGAAAGGGCAATATTTAATTAAAATTACTTTTTAAAAAGTGGGAATTTTGCCGTTTCATTAGTTCTAGGTATTCGAATCCTTCTCCTGTTTGCAATTATTCTTCGCTTGACAGCTCTCACAACAACCAAATAACTCAAAGAGCAAGTCGGGTATTCGAAAACAAGTATGCTTTCAGTTTCACGGGCCCTACAACTCTACAATTTCATCCCTATCGTAATCTGCGGTAGCGTCGTAAAACAATTAACTTATCTCCCCCTCACCTGCTTGTTCACCGCCTCCAGAGCGAACACATTACCAAATCAACTGCATTCCCACAACTTCACAGTTTCACATGTCCCATCATTCACTGCAACCCTATATCAATTGTCCTCGCGGATGGTAATAAATATAAATATCTTCATCTCTCACCTGCTTGTTCACCGCCTCCAGGTCGACGACCACGCGCGCGTACTTCTCCTGAAGAGAAGGGGATTATTGATTGTATTGCGTCACCGATACCCCTAATTCGTAGATAAAACAAAAGCAAGTCTGGTTTTCCAGAACGTGAAGCTGTGCTTCATCGCTATCGTATCAAGCCGATAAGCCGAGCTGGCTTGATATAGAGCGCTTCTTTTTGAGCACTCCAATTATATCTCACCTGGAGCGAGAACGCGTACGAGTCGGTGACCATGTTGATCTTCTCCGCCTCTGTGTTCATCTCGGACAGGTTCCTGCAGAGGAAAATTGTAGCAGGGTTACTTCACCGTTATACAAAAAAGCGCGTTCGAGAAGCGCCGGGATTGAAAGTTGAAAGGTGAGAACATTTTCGCTCGATTTTGCGTGCATCTTCTGCACTAATCGCAACGCACAATCGTTCGCACATCAACCAATTGCATCCGAAAGGTCTTCGCCTGGTGGATTGTAGCAACCACGATAGGCAATATTCGAGGGATTTGCTACGAGTAATAATTGCAAAAGCTTTTTTTGAGAGAAAATGTACAACATCACAGCATGAGACGTTTCGATTAATTAATTATTTCATACAATGTAACGTCTCTTTGATTTGATTTGATTTTGTTTTTTTCCAACAGGAGTCACAAGATTTACTGCATGGCGCGAGAAACTTCGGATATCACCTATCATAGTGGCAAAAATCCACCAGGCGAAGAATCTTATGTGAATTGGATGACGTCTGGCGTAATATACCCTAAAAACTAATATTAAGAACAATAATCACTTACTTGACAAGCATCTTCTTATGCTCGATGAGCTTGGCCAATTTGACGAGAATGACGAGCATGCGCACGGGGAAGTTGCCCACCTTCTCATCCCGACCTGAAATTAATTATTATTGTTATTGTTATTGTTGTTATTGCTGTGACTGCTTTTGTTATTATAATATTTTCTACACACGTTCCGCACATTCAATTAATCACATACACCCAATCCAAACTTATAAAATCGCTGCAGCCTGCAGGACTGAAGAACCCACTTGGAAAAGAGCATCGAATAGAGTAGAACACATTAGATAAATCAAGATCATTTTGATTATTTAAATCCCTTAAGAGCACTCAACCGATCGAGATTGAGACGTTCACCTTCTACTCATAACCCTTAAGCAGCGCAGAACCCCCAGCTGCAATTTGGGAAGGAAATGTGTTCACTCTATCCATTCCGCTAGAGGTGCAATCAAGAGAGTATCGGGGCTCACCCGCATCACCCCTCGCTCTCGGTGAATCTCGAAAGTTGCGGGTCGAAAATTTCAGTTTCATAAGACATAGGTCTGCCCTGGTACAGATGTGCACTCACCCGCATCAGCTGCGATCTTCTTCGCCGGCAGCCGCATCACGCCAATCGAATCGGACTGCTTCACCTGCAATCGAGAATCCATCGATTAGGTATAGCGTCCCCCTGCAGCACCCAGTCTAGATTCATGGCATTCACTTGAGAATCGATTGGTGATTGATTAGGAATACAGCTAATAATGATTGCAATTTTTTTTTGTTAATAATTGTTTAATAATTGAACCAACCATCACGAGATCAATCGAGATGAAACAACACTGCTTATATCAAAGATAGGAAACATGGATTCCACTTGAGTATTCATCGAAGTGTAATTTTTCCAGAACTTCCCGAACCCCTCACATATCACTCCGTATATAATAACCTCCAAGTGTCAATCACTAATCAATACCGTAACCCTCAAGGATCAATCAATAATCACTACCGTACCCGCTCAGGGAGGAACTTGGTCGGGTTGAAGGGCGATTGACCGTGCTTGAGGGCGGCCGGAAGGGCGGCTTTGCTCTGCTCCACGAAGTATGAGATCGGCACGAGCTCAACCTTCGTCTCCGGGATTAACTGCAATAAATTAATGCTGATATTTTTTCAAAAACTAAAAAAATCGGATAACTGAAATGGACTGAAATCAATAGAAAGACTTAATTGTTCAAACTCAATTCAAGCTGGTATCAGTTATCCCATAGAATAGTGATTTTCAATTGTCGGTGAAACATCAATAACGACAGCGTCGTTCAGATTAATGAACTAGACCAAAACGCTTGTATTTGGTCTTCTAATGCCCATTCTCACAGGAATACTAATCTTTGACTTTTTATTGAACGAAGGGAATATCGATAACAGCGCTTCCTACCCTCCGGCACTACATTCATCTAACTGACAAATGAATCTTGCATCAGCACGATCCACCCCACGTAAGCCTACTACTATTGTATCTTGTTTTTGCTGTTGTTGTTTATATTAGCACTCACCTCCGAATCGGGCACGATCATTGGCTGGATCAGATCCTCCTTCACGAACACTATCCCATTCCTATCCTACCCACACCAAGTCAAAAGGGGGAAGAAAGCTCATTTGCGTGGCACAGACATTTTCGACTCAAATCGACCCTCTCACTTTAGTGACTCTCGAGACACCGAGTCGGTCGGTGGAGAATGTCTTGAATTTCCGATCATTCTTTTCCATTTCTTTTATTCGAAAGGTGAAACATATTGCGAAACCTATTTCTGCAGACAGACAAATGGAGCAGACCAAGGAATGTCTTCTATTCTGAATGAAACATAGTTGAATTCAGATGAATTTTTGCCAAAACCGACTTCTCCGCACTTTACAGCGCAGCTACTAACTCATCTGAGAGTTGAGATGTCGAGCCCAATTTTTAGAGGTCTGAAAGGAGCGAAAAAGTAGGCGAAAATGGCCAAAAACGATCGTTATGACTACAAAGAGGCTATCTCCTCAGCGGAGGAGGTAGCTATTGACATGGCGTTTGAGCAGAGCGATCCACAGACCCTTCCGACACCCCGTTACGTCTTCCTACTCATCAATTTCGTTCCCATTCGGTAGCAGCACTCGAAAACGTGCGCTAAACCTTGTGAAAATCCTCATTTCAGACCGCTTTTTTCTCTCGCGCGGCGCAGAATGAGTCGACGGCGCTGTGCCACGCAAATGAGCTTTCTTCCCCCTTTTGACTTGGTGTG